>VXBC01001445.1:581669-759796 GCA_013399945.1 Ploceus nigricollis | reverse complement strand
AATGAGATGATTGGGAGATACCGTTTGTGGGAAAAAGTATTGGGAAAAAATTTCAGCAGTGACTGTTAATGTCTAAGTCATCACTTGGAGTCAGCAAACTTTGCCCTGATGTATTATAAAGCACACTTAGCGTTCTGGAGATGGCGCGCACAGCTCTGCTCTGTTAGTGAACTTGGACATCTCCAAATCTCCTCCTCCGCTGAACTTTCTGCAAAGGTAGAAGACTTCATGGCTTACTTGTTTCATATCTCCAAGTGAGTCTTTAACAATGTTCGTGATCCCTGACTGTATCAATAATTTTTCAGTTTACTTATTTAAAAAAAAAACAAAAAAAAAAAGAAGGAAAAAGAAAAAAATATAAACATTATTAAACAACAAAGAAATATTGAACAAACTGATCTGGCCGTGTCCAGCATACACATAATTTTTCGAGATTGGAGGAGGGGAATAAATGAGTTTGGAGATTGTTGGTTTTTTGGTTTGATTTTGTTTTGTTTCTTGGGTTGCTTTTTGTTTGGTTTCTTTGGTTACTTTGGGTGAGGGAGGGAAAAGTGGAGTGGAATGATGTGGGGGGTGACCCATGAGGAGGACACGAGAANTATGTTGGTAGTGTAGCTAGAGAGAGAAAGCTGATCCCTGACACCTTTTCATAATGCCCGGATCCTCTCTCACCCTTAAGTGAACTGAAAATGGTGTATTGTGTCATTAAAATGTACTAATCTTCTTTTTTTTCTCTTTTCCATCCCAGGAGGTGAATTAGTTATCCCTCTACTTGTAGAAGACCCTTTAGATATCCCTCCTATTGCTACTCGTGCACCTTTCATTACACTTCCCCCTACCTTTCGCCCCCTCCTCACCATTATTGAGACCACCAAAGATTCCCTGTCCATGACCTCTGAGGCGGGGTTACCTTGCTTGTCGGACCAAGGCAGCGATGGTTGTGATGATGATGGCTTGGTGATATCTGGGTATGGCTCAGGGGAAACCTTTGACTCTAACCTACCCCCTACTGATGATGAAGATTTTTACACCACCTTCTCCTTGGTAACAGATAAGAGTCTTTCCACTTCAATCTTCGAAGGTGGCTACAAAGCACACGCACCCAAGTGGGAATCCAAGGACTTTAGACCTAACAAAGTCTCCGAAACTGGTAGGACTACTACCACGTCTTTGTCCCCTGAGCTGATCCGCTCCACAGCTTCGTCCTCGACTGTGATGATTCCCAAATTGCCAGCCGGCAAAATGAATAACCGTGAGCTCAAACCCCAGCCTGACATAGTCTTGCTTCCGTTGCCCACTGCCTATGAGCTAGACAGCACAAAGCTGAAGAGCCCGCTAATCACTTCCCCCATGTTCCGTAATGTGCCCACAGCAAACCCCACGGAGCCGGGAATCAGACGGGTTCCGGGGGCCTCAGAGGTGGTCCGTGAGTCGAGCAGCACAACGGGGATGGTCGTCGGCATTGTGGCTGCTGCCGCCCTCTGCATCCTCATCCTCCTGTACGCCATGTACAAGTACAGGAACAGGGACGAGGGGTCCTATCAGGTGGACGAGACGCGGAACTACATCAGCAACTCAGCCCAGAGCAACGGCACGCTCGTGAAGGAGAAGCAGCAGAGCTCAAAGAGCGGCCACAAGAAGCAGAAAAACAAGGACAAAGAGTATTATGTGTAAAAAAGAATAATTATTTATATANAAAAAAAAAGAAGGAAAAAGAAAAAAATATAAACATTATTAAACAACAAAGAAATATTGAACAAACTGATCTGGCCGTGTCCAGCATACACATAATTTTTCGAGATTGGAGGAGGGGAATAAATGAGTTTGGAGATTGTTGGTTTTTTGGTTTGATTTTGTTTTGTTTCTTGGGTTGCTTTTTGTTTGGTTTCTTTGGTTACTTTGGGTGAGGGAGGGAAAAGTGGAGTGGAATGATGTGGGGGGTGACCCATGAGGAGGACACGAGAAGAAATCTCGGAAAAAAATCCATAATAAATAAAGAGAGACTATTACCGTATATGAACTCAAAAGCTACCCATGGTGTTTACTCTGCATATCTGGTTGTATTGTCTCTAGAATCCGTCATCTTGTAGTAAGTTGTTTGCTAACAACGCAGTAAAAGTGTCTGATGAGTGGTGCTGAGGAAAATTATCATGGAAAGCTGGTTCTCTTGGATCTGGCTCCAATATTTGCAATTGAACTTGAAGAGCAGATGGGTTTGGGTCTGTTCTGATCAGTCATTGGCTTTATTTGAGTATAGCACTCAGTATGCATTTGGCAACCAAAGTATGGTTAACGGGATTTGGAGATTCAAAAAAGAATGCTTAAAAGTTATTAGCTGTCCTGAACTGAATATACCGTGCAAAAGTAAAGGAGCCTTCCTCTGGGATCTGGTTCTGTGACATTGCAATGCATGCAAAAAATAATAATAAATCAGTTTAATAAAGTGATCAGAAAGACACCACTGGAGTTCAACTTGTGACAAGACCAATGAACATCAGAAAAGCTAAACACTTGTAAAAGAATGCAAATTGCATAGTTTTTTTTGACATATAACTGTTTTTCATATGTAATATTTTAATTTTGTAGCTTGACATTTCAGATCATCTCTGTCTTTCCATTTGCCCTATTCTCCCTTTTCCTTCTCTTTTATATAAAAGAAAATAAATAAAGCTGCTGTGACACACAAAAATAATAAAGAAAAATTAATTTAATAATTTAATATATATATATACACACAGATATATTTATCATGGTATGTTTGATGGGACGGCTGGAACAGAAGTTCTGTTATGGTCTTAATGCAGAATTAGAATGTTCTTGAAGAACAGAGTAAAAAGAAACAGACAACAAAAGCAAACCTTAAAATGTGAAGGGAGCGTGTGTTTTAGCTTTGTCACAGTTACCTGTGTCAAAAAAAAAACCCTGAAATTTTGTTTACATATTTTACTACTATTTTTTTGCTAGTATAATTTCTATATGGATACCCTAATGGTGTATATACTGTTTTATGGTTAAATTGGGAATGTCTTATGTTTTATTTAACTTATTTAATTTGGTTGTTTGGTTTCTACATTTTCCCAGTTTTTGTGAAAAGGATTATCTTACTGTACAGAACAATAGTGAGGTGGTTTGACGGCCATGCCTATCATGTGCAAAAAAGTAGATGAGGGAGAGACAGACAGAGTGGGAAACAACAGAAACCAAGACGGGTTGAGAACCCTGGGGTATCAGAAATGAAAACTTTTGCTGTATGCGGATGAAAACTAATCAGCTGTTTAGGTTTAGAAATCTACTCCTGCTGGTGTTTATAAGTCGCATGAATATTTGACTTTGAAGAAGTTTCATCAGATACACACACGCACATGGGAACTTAAATTCAGAAAAACAGTCTTCTCAAACACTTAGAGAAGGCACTTTCATGTTAACAAATATTTTCAGTGCGTGTATGTCTGCGTGTGTGTGGTGCGTGTGTGCGTGTGTGAGGTTGAGCTTTTTTCTTTTTTATTTTTTATACTAAAAAGAAAAAAAGACAGGTTTTAAAAAGGTATGAAAGCACGATTTTAGATGACTTAACTGGCCGAAACTATATAAAAGTTGATTATATCTTGATGTCTGTAAAAGATTGCTGTTCTTGGAGTCTTGGAGTCTTGTGAAATGATTTTCTGCTTTATTTCTTCCTTTCCTTTTTGCTTTCCTTTTTTAAGTTAAAGGAAAAATATTTACACTTTCCTTTTTTGTGTAAGTTTCTATTGGACAGTTTTTGGGAACATGTGCATTTCTGTATGTGGGCTACTACCATATCCCTGTTGCTTTATGGACAACCTGGACAATTTTAATTTGAGTTATTGTGATGTTATTGCTTTTAGTTCCTTTCTTTTTCTTCTTCTTTTTGATTCTTTTTCTTTTCTTAGTTGCATTTTGTTTAAAGATATGCTTAGCAATAAAATGTTCTTCCCAAAGTCCTGGATCTTTCTGCGTTTTTATTTCCAAAAGACTTCAGGGAAATTACAGACCTTTAAAGGTGAAAGTGCTCTGTGATGTAAGTATCTCCCATCCCACAGGAGTGTCTAGCCACCAGATTACAGAATCATGTTCGTGTTTGCATTCTTCTGCTAGTCCAATGAACCTTTTTTCTTTCCTTTGCAGGAATATAAATTAAACTTGAGTCTGGAGTCTATCTCATAACACTTCCACCACCTCAGCTGCATAGTTCTCTGTAATATGGGTTTCAGTTATCTCAGATAAAAGCATACCTAGGACATTGACTTAGTATGCCCTTTCTTATGTACTCCCTTTGAAGTGTGTAGCTCTTTCAATGATGTTTATGGGATTCTGGATTCGTTTTTGGCCAGGAGTCAATGGTAGATGGTCTGAGTGTTCACTTCTTTCCAGTTAACCCAGGCTACGGTACTGAATGTTCCTTGTCCTACTGGGCATTATAGCCTGATTCTGGCCATTATGCAAAATTGCCAATTTTGCTATACCCTGTCCTTTAGCAAGTTGTGCAAAACTTCTGTTCACAGTAGTAGTGTGGGGTTTTGACAGATTCAAGCTTCCCAAGCTATCTGCAAGGTTTTTTACTTTTTACAGGCATCTAGAGGTCAGCCAAATTAGTATTTTACAGCTCTTTCATTTTCAGTCAGGGATGACTTCACCTTTTTTTCCCCTAGGTGGAATCCACAGGTCATTTGAGCAGAGTTTTTCACAGGTTTCATTTACAACCAAATTCAACTTAGGATGAAATGATTGTTCAGGTATTGCCTGTGATTTTCTACATTGTTTTTGCTCACATTTGCATAGGTGAGAATATGTATGTGTACATACGTGTGAGGTTCTTTTACTGTTTTCAGTTCTTTTATGAATCATGTTCTGACAACTTACAGATTCCCTCATATATCAAACCCACAGGTTCTGGTCTAATCTTCACTCATTTCCCTCCGAAAAGCATTAAATTCCTGAATGATGACTGGTACCTAATATTTCCAGTACTGGAGCAATCAGCTGGCATGTGGGAGATATAGATCTGAACCTAAATATCTCTTCTAATATTGCAAAAAATTTCCTCATCACCAAGCAGTTGGTGTTCTGAAAAAATATTTTTTTTCCTCAGTACTTCTCTCAAAACCTATTATACTTCATATCGTTATGAAATAGTATGTGAAGCAAGAAATTTCAACCTGACTTACCCTAACCCTCTGGCTATAGTCATGCTTTTTCTCATTTTTTCTGTCATCTAATGACCATTTTATAACTTAGGCTAAATGAAAATGTCAGAAAAGAGATTTCATTGCTGCCCAAAAGGCTTGGAATAATTGTATGTCTTTGGCTCATCACAGAACTATAGAATTGTTGAGATAGAAAGGGACCCCTGGAGATCATGTAGTCCAAGCACTACCACCCCAAAGCAGAGTCAATGGCAGCAACTTGCCCAGGACTGTGTCTATTTTTGTTAATATCTCCACATGCAAATGCCACAATCTCTCTAGGCAACCTGCTCTGTATGAGCACACTCATTGTAAACATTTTTTCTTGTGGTTCGATGAAATTTAATTCACTTGTTCCCATTTCCTTTTACCCTTTTTCTGGGTACTGGCTCTCTCTTCTTTATAACTTCCCTTCATGTGTTCACACATATTAGTAAGATTCCCCGTAAGCCTTTGTTTCTTCATGCTGAGCTGTCCCAGCTCCCTCAGCCTCTCCTCTCCTCTACAACATATGCTCCAATCACTTATTCATCTTCATGTCACTTTATTGGACTCACTCCAGTATCTGGAGCAGACACAATTGCCTTATCACCATCTCTGAGCTAGGTATATAGCTCTTTTCAAGGACCAGGGCTGGGCAGCTGCTTCTCTTCCTGTCATTTTCTACTGGTAAACAACATCCCACTTGCTGTGACACTTTTTGAAGATTCCTCTCTTAGATGCCTAGATTTGTATTTCCAGAACTGTTCAGCATATCTCTTTATTGCACAGTTGCAGAGGTTCTTCACTGAGACAAGTAATGAAGATCTGAGCACAAATGGGCTTGAGCTTTCCCAGCCCTGGTGTTGCAGAAAAGGACAAGTGAGGAGCAATGTCAATGCTGGTTCCTTTTCCAGACCTTTCTGTCTGTGCTTCTTGTCTGGGAGGGAGGGCAGACATGCTGGTCTCCTCTGCAGTGGCCATGCCAGGGTGTTTTTCTTCCACAAGTGAGAACATACTGATCAGACAGTTTGGTAATAATGATTAAAAGACAATATCCTTCCTGTCAATTCCATAGTGAAAGTATCTCAATCATAAGATGATGATGACTCCCAAGGAAGACAAAGACACATGGTTTATAAATAATGAATGTGACTTGACACTTAGGGCCTAAGTTAAGCATGTTACTTCTATGGAGATGCAGTTTTTAATGCTATCAGTCTGTAAGGCGTGCGCAAGATCACAAAGTTCTGTCAAGGGCCCTGTGAGAATATAAAGTCACATGCAGGTGTTGCCATTTTATCATACACCCTCCCAAGCTGCCAAGGTTGGCACTGGCTCCTTAGAAGATGTTTCTTATATGGTGGAAAAAGTCACTGCCTTTCCCTCCCCACATGCAAGTGATAACAAAGAAATGGAACAGCAACAAGACTTGCTTTCCAGCTGCCAACCTCACTGGCTCTTCTTGGGTTGGTAGGGGTACTAGCATGAGAAGAAAGACTATTGCCTGCTGTTTGGCTCTCTGGATGGGACCCAGGCTGAACTCTGAGAACACTTTTGCCTAGGTGGTAATAGAAGTATTGCAGCCAGGGGTGTCGTGATAAATGGAGGAGGTTGGGGTGCAAGATCTTGGCTGATACTTACTCTTTATTGGTGAAAGTTTTCCCACAGTAGTAACATCTGTTGGGTTATTTAAGAAAAAAAAATAACCAGAATCTCTTATTCAATTTGGTAAAACACTGTGTAGTAAGCTATCACACTCCGTTTTCTCTTCAGACAATACACATTGCACAGTGCTATATCTCCTCTCTATCCCCAAACAGTTCCCAGGCGTACCTGTTCATGTTCTCCTTCACACATCAGCAAATGCGGTGCCATTCAAGGAAAATTTTCAGTAAATGTTGGCCTGCAAGGATTTGATGTTTATAATTTGGGCACATGGATTGCATGAGACTGGGAAAAGAGCACACTCAAAAGATTATGTTGGACTGCATATCGCTAAAGAAAGGCTTAATTTTTAAAAAGTATTAAGCTGGCTAATTCTTATTAAAAACAGGGGAAATCAACTACATAAACACCTTTAAAAATTGAGGCTATTTCAGTGCAGCAGTCAGATAAAGTTAATTAGCTAATGTTAATTGCTTGGGCTTTTGCAGTACCTAATGGTGTAGGCAAGTGGTGGACAAGGTTCTGCTTTTTCTCACGAGGCTTACATAACTCACCTGCCTTCAGAGTGGGAGTAAAAATGAGAGATGGTTTAGATATGTTGTAAATTGTCTGGAGACAAATCCATTTCAGCATGCTAGGATGAAGCTGCATGAGCATGCTGTTTCCTAAAGCTCAATTGACGCAGACTGAAAAAAAGAAAAAAAATTTGGCTTATTTAAATGCCTTGTAAAAACCCAACTGAAGCCCAAACCTGTACTTCTGCCACCAAGCACAACCTAAAGCCACTCATCTACCACTCCATGCATCTCTTTTGTCTGCCTGTTCACAGACTACAACAAAAGGACAATGTCCACACGGGTCAGAAAAATCCTGAACAAGCAGCTGGAAAAACTTAAGGCATGCTTCAATGGCTTATAAGCTATGGGCACTATGCCTAACAGCTTTGGCTGATGCACATGGAAAATTAAACTCACTGGGAAAGTATTATATATATATACATTTAATAATGCTGCCAAAGCCTTTGTAACACTTTGAAAAAATTCATTCAGCCTTTGGATTTCAAGAATACTTACATAAAGTGTTAAAACACAGAACAACAAAACAGGACTGACTCACATCACAGAAACAGAAGTGGAAATGGGAAAAGTGAATGCTCTGTAAACCATTGTATCTGCATGACCTCCTTGGTGCACATGGTTCTCACAGTTTTCAGTCTTATAGCCTGGCCCAGTAATTTAAAGTTGCTACTACTATCAAGTGATGGTAACAGCAAGTCTTTAGTTATGTGGGGAAAGAGATAAATGGAAGGACCACTCACAAGGTGATGAGGTTCCCCTTCTGAGGAACAGTTTCCAAGAGCTATTTTTAAGAACAGATGAAGACAAAGAAACAGAGCCTGCATGCAGTGCACAGCCATGCACCTAGTAAAGCAGCAGGTGAAGAACAGGATTTTGATTTCCAAAACCAAGAATATTGAGCTGAGCTGTGCCAGGGCTAAAATTCTTTATGTAACTTGAATCAAGTCCTTTTGTCCACATGCATCATGCACTGGAGTTTACTTGTACTATGCAGGACACTTCCAGTAGGTCTATTTGATTTCTCTAAGTATTTGATCTCTATAGCACTTCTTCTACATCATATGATTATTAATTTCTGCCTGTTCTCTGAGTCACAAACATTAATTTACATCCATGGTTCCCTCATGAGATGATACTAGTATCTCCCCTGTGCAAGGATGAAAATTAAGACAAAGAGACTTGCCTGTGGTTATATAGACAATCCATGGTTGAAAAAGATTAGCCCTCAAAGCTTCCAGACTCTCCCACTTTACTCATGTCTCCAAAGTACACTGTGGTGCTGCCAGAGGTATAACACATGGATTCCTCCCATTAACACTAGCTTCTCCAAATCAAGAGCTGGCTTGATTTGATTTGGCTAAGAAAACTTAGAACAAATGCTGTAAATGCAGGAGCTTCTAAAAAGAGAATAAAACACTTTTAACTAAGAACAAACCATTTAAAAATGGAAACTAGTAGGTTTCTAACTGTTTATTTTAAATGTCCTGGCTTTATACATACTGGCAAATACATAGACATATGAATGCATTTTAACATCTAAAGCAGCTTCTAATCTGTTAATCACGCCCTTTTGTCCCATGTGCATTGTGAACCAGAGCTTACTTGTACTGTGCAAGCACTATACTCTGGCAGTGCTAATCTGCCAGAGTCTAGCTTTGCCATCTGTGAACTCCTGCAGAAAATCACTGCCTGCATCTGTAATATTTTGCAATAAACAACTTTTTATACCAATTACAATAACACCAATGACAACACAATTTTATTACATGTAATTATAGAAAGTAAGACTAAATGCCATACCACAGCCTCCTGGGTCAGTGAGAGTTGAAGTTGATTGTTATCGCTCACAGTCTGCACTGAAATACATAGTTTTCCAAGATTTTAGATAACAAAGATATTGTTATCTGGATAAATTGAGTCATAACTCTTACAAACATTCAGAACCTACTGAAACTTCCTTTGAAGCTAATGGCAAAGCTTCCTGACAATAAACAGAGAGTGTTCCCTCTCCATAAATCTCTGAATCTCTACAAGTTTTGCTGTAAAAACTGCTTGGATGTTTCCTTTTTCCCCTTACCTCATGGTGTTCACTGATTTATTTTTTTTTAATATTAGCCACATTATGATCATAAAGAATAACAATTATGGTATGCACTATAAAGGCTTACTTTGTAACAGGGAAAGTTTCTGAAGGACTGTTTCTGCTCCCTCAAAGCCTTTTTAACATGAGGATTGAGAGTATAGAAACTCTCAAGCACCTCAAAGGTTTCTCTGCTCTCCTGATGTTTCTGGGCCCTCAAAAACAAAATTCATTTTAAGTGGCCATAATATCAACATTTCTTCTACAGAACAGGACCTACAAATAAATTTACAATTCTTATTTTACCTACAAATAGCTTCTTTGTAAACCTAAAGCCTAAAAAAACCTAAAAAAATTCTTTTTTTTTTCATAGTTGATTGCACTTCATAGTATTGCTTTCTCATTGACTAATTTGCTTAGCAAAATGGAAGAAAATAAGCTGCATATACAGTGCATCTGGGTAAATGTTAGCCAAATCCATCAACAGGACTGTTGCATTTAACATAAGCATGGGCTCTTGCACTTAAGATACACCTGCAGGATGAACACATCAGACAATACTATTTAGCACTAAGACATATTGCGGCTTGAGCACTTACTGCTGAAGTTAAGAAATGCTTTGTCACTGATCAAAAAAACATATAAAGGGAAAGTATGTTCAAATCTGAAGCCAGTTCCTGATTTTCCTACATAAACAAAAGGATATATACGTCCTTCCTCAAATTCTCAATCAATAGTACAACCTAATGTATCCCATATACTAAGGATCATTTCTTGCAGTGGCACCTGTGCAGATTTGTTGAAGCTAAAATTCTTACACATCCTTGTCCAAAAGTAAGAAGTAGAACGACAAATTATTGTTTATAAAAGCAATTTAAAGGTATCGCTAAATGTGAAATATGGATGCAAAATGGNNNNGACTGAACTGAGAGCTTCCACAGGTTTGTCCCAATTAGAGCAGTTCCCAGCTAGGTTAATGTTTTTGCTGGTATTTGCATAACTGAGGGAACTCGAAGTCCATTTCCAGACCTTGAAGACTCCACAACACAAGTATTATTTTAATACCATTACGTGGCAACATTTGTGCTGAAGAGTCTTAACCCAAGCTTTTTATTTGTGGGGGGAGGAAAAATTGGTTTCAGCTTCCATAGCAGACAACCTTGAGCCGAGTCAAAGCATGGCACCTAATGGCCATTCACCCATCTAACCTTGAAAGATTTTGCAAACTAGTTGATCAATGAAAAAAACTTATAGAACAATTTCCACCTTTATCTTGGGGATTTCTGAGCTGTAAGTAATGGTCCCCTTTTCATGTCTGCCACAAGGTTTGGGCCAACAGAGCACTAGTATTAGACGAGTAGCACCAGGCACTACACATCTGCATTGCTGACAAGGTCTGTATGTTCACGAAATTCTAGACAGACCTCAAGTGTCTTTAGATTCCAGGACACCAAAACTAGAGAAGCAAGTGCTGGCTTGAAGATTATAAAAAAATTATGGTAACATAACCTGCAGTGGCACTACCTGTTTTTGGAAGTACAATTTGCTCTTGCTCCTACCCTTTCATAAGCATCATTCAGTCTTTTAGTAATGACAACAAATTAAATAAGTTTTAGCACTTCACTGCCTAGGCATTCACTGTCTGCATTTCTGAGCTGTAGCTCTTTGTCTGCAATGCAGACAACAATGAAGACAATGCAGCAGCCAGGAGACAGCCACAAAAACATTGAGCTCAGAGGCTTGTTAAGAACAGAGATGTGGAAATGCATCCTCCCACAAAGCACAGGACCACATGTATGGCTATTAAAACCAAAATCTGCAGTGAAACTTCATTGAAGCAGAGGGCAAGCCAGTGGGGTAGCATTAGTCCCAAGCATTTCTTTATGACTTGATTTTCCTTTTTTCTTGGCCCTTTCTGGAAATAATAAAAATCCAAATGAAAGGGCTAGTGAAGTAGGGAACTAGCAGACTGTACAGATGAAGTGCTCATCAGTTTTGGGAAAGAGGAGAAAAGGGTCTGAAACTGTCTAACACACACAGTAAACATAGATATGTAAGCTTTATGCTAAGAATGTTTCTGTTTCTGTGCAGTTATCTCTTACTGCCAGAATAGCCTTAAGGATTAAGATGGTTTATTAGGATCAAATGCCTTACAGATTCTTATAGTGCTGACTGTTTACTCATTCACATTAAAATACAGATCTACACTTATATCCCTGAATGTGCATCTCTCAATCACAAATTATTTTCATTCCCTAAATGGGTCAGCCCAAATTCCTAGACTATCCTATTTTCCATATCCAAGATAAATCTCCAAAGACATCATGATAGGCCTATGTAGGTAGGCTAAGCCTTAAAAAACATTGTCAGCACTGAGATTGTCAGCACTTGGAATTAACACAAAACTGACAGAGATTAACACAAAACTTTTGCTATAGGGTTTTTTAGGCAATGAATAAGCTAGAGGCTGAATCATCTCATGGTTAAAGTAGCTGAGGGTTTGGAGGGAAGGAAATCTGGAGTCTGGAACATACTATTCTGCAGGAATGTCAACTGTGCTTTTAGAGGTATGAGACTTTGACACCATTTAATTTGTCTGGTGTATAAAATAGGTGTCTTTTAACAAAAGGATGGGGAAAAAAATACAAGCCAACATCTTGCTGTCAACAGTTAAATTTCCCTTTAAAACAGAGCTGAGGTTCTGCAATGTCACCTGGCCTCAGCCATCTCTATATTCTTCCTAAACTTGATGTGCAGAGCCAGGCATCCCCCATAACGAGATACCTTGCAGAGTCCAGTCTGATAAGTGTAGTCTGAATTCAGATGAACTGACACTGTTTTGTCCTGTCCTGTCACTGAAAAGAGCCCAGCTCCATCTTCTTTACACCATCCCTTTTGGTATTTATGTACATTGATGAAAACAGGACTAGACCCAACACTGACCCTAGGATTCCCCTACTACTGGCCACTGGCCTCTAACTAGACTTCATAGCACTGATCACCATCCTCTAGGTGCAGCTGTTAAGCCAGTATTCAATCCACCTCACTGTCTGCTTATCATACCCATAGCTTCAAAGCTACTGTTTTAGGTACCTTAAATGTGAGAATGCCACTCATGGTGCCTGATTCTTGCACAGGTACCTAATGGTTCCCATGTTTATAAAGATGTTGGCATGGTTTTATTGGTGACCTGTTGCTCTGTTATCTGGTCTTTATTCCCTGGATTGTTCTGCATTTCATCCAGAAACTATATGATGGAAGAGACTTCAGGTTTTTTTTGCAGTCTTTGCTCCACAGTAGTTTTTTTACAAAATGAAGAATAGAAAACATCTCTACTTGCATAGTTGGCAGTACAGTGATTCAAGTCTGGGTTCCCAGGAGTCTGGGTTTCCGGGAGTCTGGGTTTCCATGTATCCCTCAAGCAAGAGAGACTTTAGCATTCTGCTAAATCATACATTAATCTGTGCAGGGTTTGCCTTGGTGCTTGAGTATTTTATCTAGAAATCATGGTGTTAAAATTAACTTAATAATTCAAGAATCTTAAGTTTGCATAAGTCAATAAACACAGGCAGAAAGAGAACACCTCATTCCTGCCTGAAGCCAAGAAAAACCTTGTGCCTGCCTGAAGCCATGGTGTCCAAGTAAGAGGGTAATGATGCATACTATAAACCATATAAACTGATCTGCCTTGATACACCCCACCCAGGACCTCAGCACCTGTTTAACATAACAGCCTCGTGAATTTTGGCATGGGCTGTTTATTTGCATCTCCATATAAGATATAAGCAAGGGTTCAGGATAATGACTAAATCCAGTCTGAATGTGCTTCAGGTGCTAGAAAAGCACAGGCTAGTCTCACAAGTTTTCCATCATATCAAATATGAGCTAAAAAACAAACAAGGTTCCTGACAGCTAAAGGCCCAGTGGTGGGCTCATTGCAGCAGGTTGAATTAGTGGCCTTTTACTCCAGATATCATACAAAACAAGTTTGGTGGGAAGCTTTTCTAAGTAATACCTAACAGTTGGATGCAGAAAAGTAGGAAGCCTTCCAAGTGAAGTACCCGAGGTGATTAGGGAAAAAATGTCATTTGCAAAAAGATAATTTAGTCAAAGCACTGAGTGAAATAGTTCTGCAGCTAACAAATGTGCCTTCAGAATGTTAATAGATGTTTTCGTCTGGGTCTCAAGTCTCACAGCTCAGCCAAAGACAGTGAACTTTAACGATGTAATAGAGACGTTTGGGGGAGAGGGGGATGGGTTCATTTCTTTTGTTTTCTTTCACTTATATTGCAGCTAGAATGACACTATCTAACACCAGATTTCTCTAGACTGGTGAAAGGATGAGGGGCATCAAGTCACCTGGGACACATTTTTTGTGATCAAGTGGTGTTTCAGGGTTTCTCAGCTTTAGAATAATAATAACCAGATTATTAGTATTCACCTAATTTAAATCACTTGTTTCTCTTGAACATCACAGGGAATGAACTGGGACCCATACAGAGCCATCTCGCAGGTATTATGTTTGTGACACGGGGCACTATCCACTGCAACTGAGCTGAGATTTACTAAGTAACACCTCCCAAGTAGTTAAAAGCTTATGAAGACTTTCTCAGTGCTCTTGGTTTAGCTCTGACTTTGTCAAAGTTGTCTCTTACAAAATATTTTGATGAATAAATATTTTTCGGTAATATAACCACTCTGTAAAAGTATTCTGCAAGTATCCAAGCAACTGCACATCAGATTGTCTGATCTGATTACACTGACCAACCCCACAGAAAGAGCAGTCCTTTCTAGTGTCTTTAGCAGAAACTTGACACAGATGCTCAAATTTTGTTTTCTGTATTTGAGGTAGACATCTCAAACCTCACAAAATAGAAATCTTTTTGAACAGACAAGCTTGGTATCAGGCTTCAAATTTCAGTTTACAAATATGGACTGCACCAAGAAATTATAACAAGAAATTATAAGAGTAACAATGGAGGTCTGACATCAAAAAAAAAGGGATCAAATTCATAAAGTTGAGTCCCAAAGGTTATGATGTGGATCATCATCTACAGGGACAAATCACAATGGATGTAATCCACTTTAAAATCTCAAAGTGTTTGAGAAAAGATGGCAGAATCATGAGTGTTTCATCTCACATATGAGGAAACAGTGGCATTAAAAATGGGGGTTTGTGCATTCTTGCAGTTAGATAACATAAGAAGCCAGTCTAGACCCAAATCTGTGATTCACAGATTTTTTCCATATGCTTTACTCCTAGATAAATATGTCATATTCATTTTTTATTTACTTGTAATAAGTAGATGCAGTTATTCCAAAATTAATAAGTCAATTAACATAATTCAGAGGAAGGCAGAGATTTAATCAAGAAGAGCTGTTCATAATTAAAGGTATACTTTACTTTAATACACATATACTTTTATTACTTCTGAATTGATCGTCAAAGGATTTACAATCTCGTCTATAAGACAGATCAAAAATTACTGGCAGAAAGGAATCAGGAAATAATTGGTAATAAAAGGCAAGTTAAAAAGGCTCCCAAGGTTTTGGTAGGCTATTTATGAACTAAAAACCAGATAAAATAGATCTCAAAATCATTCACCATTAGTTATTCAGCCTACTTCACAGCTGTTTTACTAGGATTAGGAGGTACGGCAAATTCTAAACCTGCCACTTTGGCTCCTGTGATTTATTAGACACCCATAGTTTTTAGGGCTTAGGATGCAGCTGCAAAGCAATGATTCAATGCAAATTAAATAGCTCATGTCATACTCATCAAATTAGTGATGTTCAATGCAACATTAACTACCTGAAACCATCACGTTTGCTCATTTTAACAGACAGGTACACTCTGCATCTCCACACGTCTCTTTTATGCTGGGGATTCAGGAAGGGAGGGGGTGAGGGAGGGGGGTCCCAAATGGCTCTTTCTGGCAGTCCCGGCCCTTACCTGGGAGCCCTGCGCTTCCAGGGTATTTATGCTTCCCACAGGAGCAGAGGAGGCCACACATCACCTCCTGTGCTGCAGGTATGGTTGCAGCCAGCACCAGGGGAAAGCACAAGCAGGCTGCGAGTTGCCACCCAAATAACAGCTCGTTATTTAGGTCTCTTCTTCTAACTGCTAATTTAAAAAAATATTCAGTTATAACAGATGATGTATGCTTTTACATTAGAACTTTTTGAATTGGTTAACTTTGTTTTTACATTATGCTATCACTAGACTCTAAGAACTATTCAACATTATTAACACTTCTAAAGACTTGGAAAGCACAAAAATGATTAAATTATTGTAGGAAATGGTGCAGATCTGCAGAATATCATAAGTTTAACATTTTCAGTTAATAAACCTGGACATGACCAAGACAAAGAAATAACACTTTGCAGAAATTAAGTTTATATTTTTTTATCTTTAGATATATAAATATATTATTTCTATCAATATATTATTTATAGATTATATATCAATATATTATTTATTTATTTTAAACAATAAGTCAAATTAAACTTCTCACAAAGCCAAACTTTGCATCATTCTTATACTCCTAATTATTAATATTAGCAAAAGTATTAGTAAAATTTCTTCTGATTACAAACCATTTTTCTAAATTATTTTTTCTCTGGAAAAAATCACACTTGTACACTGTGTCCACTGGTTAGTTATTTCATCTACATTATATGCTTTAATCTAGAATTTAAAAACTGTATTTTATACATTCTCCATGAAAAACTGGTTATGTCAAATTTTCAAAACTCAAGGAGACTTCACTAATGGCCTATAAAGACTCTTGCAAACAACACACATCCTTTATCTCGTTTACAAACATTTTGTGCACTGCAAGGTTTAATTGCCAACATTGTTCCATTACTAGAAACCATGTTTCCTTCACATATCAAAGCTAACCACTGTACACTTACATTATAATTCAAATTCTCTCATAATTGCTTCAGAATCTAACAAAGCTTTAACAACAAAAATTATAATTGGTTTCAACAAAACTTATAATTGCTTTCTACCTTTCTGATTTTAAGAAGTCTTCTGTAAGAAGTTTATAAACAGCAAGTTCAGTACTGCCACACAGATCATTGCCTTGGAGTCTAGAGCCAGAAAAGCCTAACAAGTCATCACTTCTGCCTTATATGTTTGTGTGCTTATGTGAGCATATAAACAGTGTAGGTATATCTGTATATAAAATGTTACAGAATTTCTCCCTCTGCTGCCCCTTTCTGCCCACCAACTTGTGTAAAACTGGAACAATTTCTCTAGGAATGTGCCAGTCCTCATATGAAGACTTGCTGGAGACTCTCTTTGTGTCCGATGAGTCTGTCTTCAAGTTGAATCTGGTTTATATACAGCTTGGATGTGCCTGGTCTTAAGTCCTCTCTCTGCTAAATAAAAGACCCTTTTGGTATATGGTATTTTCTCTTTAAGAAGATATCTATTCACTCTGTCCAGGCTTCCTCTAAAGCTTTTTAAGAATTCAAACGTGCCAATTTTGTAGCTTTTTCACTGCAGGATGTTTTCTCCTACTTTCAAACTAATTTTGCAGTTCTTTTCTATCCCTTCCCCCAGTTCATTGTTAGGAAGAAATATTGGATATGGAGACCAAGTGTACAGGTCCACTGCCAGTCTTCAGCATCTTGTCAGAAGATGACACTACCGTGCCTATTTCAACTCATATTTCTCCCTCCACATGTGAGAACAAAAGCAATTGCCACTAAAACATTCTCCCAAAGACCTTTAGAAATGCTATTCCTTTGGCATAACATATGATTTCCCTGTGCTCTGTCGGGTAGGATAATCATGAAAATATAGAATATCAGCAATAGCTCTATCTCTTGCCCTCTTCCTAACACTCTGCAGACAAAATTTTTCACTCTGTTACAGGATTTTGAAGTATGCTCCAAGGGTTTTTCTAGAATATCGCAAGATCCAGATGCTCTGTGCATCAGTCTAGGCTAAATGCCTATTTTACAGTCACCTGCAATCCTAAGGGACTGAATTCTATGGTGCAGACACATCTTTCCAATCCTATTTACCCATAGCTTCAGCTGAAGACAAGTGTTTACCCAAAGCAGTCAGCCCTGCCACAGCACGAAAGGCAGATTGCTGAAAGCTAAATCACCAGCTTCAAAACCAGTTAAAGATAAATTTACATTAACACTTATTTTTATCTCTTCTACATGTGATGTAACATAACTACAACATTAACATTAGCCTTCGCTGTATATTTTTAAAGTACATTTATTGAAGCAATTAAAATTACATTTAACCACACTAGAAGCATGGGCCTCACCTACCATTGCCATAGCAACACAAAGAAGCAGTAAAAACAGTGGAAGGTTCTCACTCTAAATAAATAGCATGACACAGAAGGGATAAGCCAAAGGATTCACTCTCACTTCACAGAAGTGAAGGTGAGGATGATTTGAGTAGAAAGCAAGAAGTGAGGGAATAGATTAGTTTAGAACATAATCTAGACTGAGCTGAACTTTCTTAATTCCTCACATTTACAAGCCCCAAAAAACACTGACTCAAGAAACAGAGAGGAGAATAATCCCATGGATTGCACCTGACTGAGAGTTGCCTCCAGCTAGTAGATTTGCAAGCTGCAGCTTCTCTGCCTCATGTTCCACCACTATAAATATCTGGTTGCTCCTACTATGCCGACGCACTGAGTGTGTTGCTGAGAGTTGGGGTGAACACAGTGTCTGTTCTGCATTACAGTACTTTCAAGACACATTGTACATGGCTAATAACACTGTCAGTTATTTTCAAACATAATATCTGCTCTTGGTTTATCTCTCCAGACAAAAGCTAAAGACACAATTGCAATAATGCTTTTTTATTGTTCTTGTAAAGAACTGGGGCTTTTCTCTTAATTACGTTGGATGTATTCTTGTGAGGCACAAATGTTGAGAAAACTTTACATAAGGTGAGTCAGAAAATTATAAACCAAGAAGGAAAGTGCCAATTCTATACATAGTTTTCACATCCCACAGTTTTGAAGGGAAACTGGCAGCTGCTCCCACTGAGAAAAGCAGCTTAGGTTAGCTGTGCAGTATCGTACCCGATGGGGTACCACAGCACAGCTATAGAAACTGTCATGAGGAGCAGGAAATCCAATTTCATTCCCTCCTCCCTCGTCGTGAGATAAGAGAGTTCTGCTATTGCAGGCTAAAGATTACTGATCATTTCCACATGCACACCCATGTCATGCTCTTTTAACATTCTCACATGAGCCCTGGAGATAAACTCCATAGCAGTAGAAGTTAAAAACAGACTTGATCCACTGCAGCAAGAAGGAATAGAAAAACAATAGCTGTAGCAAGAACAATAGAAACAGCTAAATTATTGAGAAAATGTTTGGGCTGGGACACACTTTGAGAATCAATCAAATAGGCACGAATGATTCCAGCCATTTTCATTTTCTTCACTTCTGACTCACTTGTACCAGGCCACTTTTTCCCCCCTGTTGTCAGCAGGGTAGCACCTTACCACTGTCTGGGGACTCAGAATGATTTACATCAATACAAAGGGCAAATTAGACTCTACCCCCATCACCCTATATGGCTCCTTCATTTAGTCTGCCAGCAATTCAGTGTTGATTATGACCATATCTTGTTCTAGTCAAGCGCTTGTCCCCTAGGACCTGACAGAAGGCCAGTTCCTAATGTCACATGGATGATGCAGATAAATATCAACATCCATTAATCTCATTTCCTGTATGCCAAACTCAAACCCTGGCTGTATTATTGACAAATTATTGCCCCTCTTAACTTGCATTGCTGAGTTCTACAAAGTAGAAAAGCAATTGTATTAAAGGCATCCTAGGGATGGACATTTTTGTTCATTGCTACCAACAATCCAATGATAACAGTCTTGTAGCTGTAACTTGTACAAGATCCTCCACCACCTGTCTGAGGCAGCAACAAATAAGGACATTGAAAATTCAAGATCACCTTAACTACCACAGTATTGCAGGTGAATGTGCCTTTCAGCCTTTGTTATTCAAAGCACGGGTCTGTAGCCTGGTGTTAGGGTGATCATTATGCAAGGTGAGAGAGTTAAGGTCTACTGCTTCTTCAGTGCTATTTCAAATCTTTAATGTTAGACAACTGAGCAATAACATGCCACCTAACATACTTCACCTTTGAAGAACATAGCATGAGTTAATAACTTAGACTAAATCTGGGGTCTTACATGTGTTCATTACTAAGTGCAACTGTTCATCTAGCTAACTTTGAGTCCAAATGCCTATAAAAAGAGGTGGGTTTTTTGTTTTGTTTTGTTTTTGTTATGTAAAAAAAACATTAAAAATATTTTTAAAAAAGGTTATGTAAAAATATGATGAAAACAAAGCACATTCATCAAACATATAAACTCTGTCACCATTTTAGAAATCTAAGCAGGTTGCAAAAGAAAAGAGGAAATGATGGTTCACAAATAATTTGCTGGCTGAGGGAAAACTAATGAATAATTTACTTGACAAACATCACATAATGGAAAACATATTCATAAATCTTCTTAATTGATGGGAAAAATAATTGAATAAAATCTGCAAAAAGAATGTGACAAATTAAATGAAAATCCCCTGTCTGGTTTAAAGTTTTCTTAGGGTAAGATATCATAGCTGCAAATTCAATAATCTGGGGCAAGGACCACAAAAACATAGAATCACGTTCCTTTGTTTCCCCTTTAGTTATTGCTAGGACAATGTTCAGTGTTTCACTAACATTGCACAGATTTAATAGTCAGAAGGCATGAATATGTTTTTCTTTCATAAAGTGCCGTGAGATGAAACCCTTCAGTCACCCTTCCTGCAGTTGTCTAGCAGGAGTAATCTCTCACCTTCCAGCTCTGCAGTGACTCCCAGTCTTCTTCCTGCCTGAATTCCATGTTGTCAGGGTTTGGTCACGCTGCTAAATGCAAGAATTTCAATATACTTGGCCAAGTAGCCAAGAAAATGACTATTTCTGACTTGGCTGGGCCACTAGGTGCTCTC
This sequence comes from Ploceus nigricollis, assembly GCA_013399945.1. Classification (NCBI taxonomy): domain Eukaryota; kingdom Metazoa; phylum Chordata; class Aves; order Passeriformes; family Ploceidae; genus Ploceus; species Ploceus nigricollis. Next base: position 739,281 of record VXBC01001445.1, on the reverse strand, counting down.
TGCAGTACTTCTTACGTAGTTTGAGATTCAGGTGGTCGCAGGGAGGGGATGGGCTCACTATTTTTGCTTGGGTGCTCTTCCGTACAAATCCTTTAGATCTTAGTCAAAAACTAGGCAGGAACCCAAGATTACTAAAGATTTGAGATCTGCCTTGCTATACCTCTGCTCCTTGGTTCTCCTCTGCTCCCCCAGTCTTCAGACAGGTAGAGACATAATGCACTCTCTTTGCTCCCTCTTTTCTGGTGCATCGCGGTTCATCTAAGTATTTATGAAGTCTTGCCTTGTTTGGTTGGGAACATGTGAAGAAATGCAGAAGATCTGAAGCAGTGCCAGCAACAACTATTTCACAGAGAAACAATGTCCTTTGTTTTGCAGAGAATATGTGTTCACGAGTTTGCTTTTGATGCACCCACAGACATCCCCACACAGCCCGGGTTCCATAGCCTTTATTCTTTACTACTGCTGTAAGTAAACAACAATAATTTTTTAAATTGTTGAAGTATATATTCATCTGCAATGGTAGCTATTTTTCCACATGATCCATTAATTTCTACTAGATAAAGCACAGATAAACAACCCTCTCCTCTCATATTTTTTGTTCAATTAATCTAATTTCTCAGTTTGCTGCCACTATTTTTCAATGACTTTTATTCAAAATTACATCAGTATCTATTTTATCCTATTTTGTACACACTAAAAAAAAAAAATCTCCCTTAAAGTATGTCTAGTTCCTTTCTGATTGCTCTTTCCCATTTGAAATTTTGAAGGAGGTGAAAGCAGGAAGCAAAAGAGTTTAATCCATGTGGAAGAGACTGTTTTATCTGTATCCTTTGGAATGTATTCAACATTGTAGGACCCAAGGAAGTGTGTGCCCTGAGAGACAGCAATCATGCACAGGTCAAACAGAGGACACAAACACAATACTTGGTGGTGCTCTGCACCTACTGAGTTTAAGGCAATGCAAGGAGGTTCCAAAAATATTTTGGCACTGGCATATGCAGCAATAAAATTCTCAGACATCTCATAAGGACAAGAGTTGGGAGAATTCTCATCTCTTAGAAAATCTTACTTTTAATCTCTGTCTCAATTACCAAGTAATAAAACAGGATTATTTCTTGATTATCAGTTCTTGATGTTAATAGAAGTTTTAATACTCATTTCAAAGGGGGGGGTGTCAGATGAAGTTAATCTCATTTTAGTTATATACTACATAGAAATACCATGCTTTTAGTGACCTTGTACTCTGCAGTTAGATATCTAGAATCTCTAACTATTAGGCCCTAGGCCAGAAAATCACCGTCCATGTGTAACATGTGCTGCATTCCATTCCTTAATTATAATTAATTGCATGTTAAAAGTTTGCTACATGTTAAAATTCTAATCTTGTGACATTTTACCCTGGGTCATGCTAGACATCAGATTCCTCCATAAGTTGTGGTGTATTGTAATTCGTCATCCTGTTTCTGATTTACAAAAGATTTGCCCCTAGTGGTCTGTGCAAAATTAGCAGTAAATACTCTTCTTCTGTGTGATGTTTCAGACCTCAGAAAATATCTGAAAGCATCAAATCTGTGTTTAGATGTTTCTCACCCTCCAGGCTCCAGTGAAGCTTATACAGGAAACAAGAGCCCATTTGTCCTTGCTGAAAACTTTCACCAGTCTCTTGTAAACCTGATTACTGATGTAAGACCGTGCTCAAAATTTGTGCTCAAAATGGAGGCACTGCAAGATGTTAGGAAACCAGTGGCTGAGGAGCACTGAACAGGTCACCGTCTCTCTTAGAAGACAATGCAGGAGACTGAAATACTACACAGAGGGACCTCCAGGACCTCTAGAGGTAGGCAGCACGACTGGGGAGAAGAAGACCTGAAGACCTACAGGTAACTTCTTGTGTTCTTTTCCCTACCTGTGAAGTATTATTTGTGGTTCTGTGGCTCTCCATTTTCTAAGAAATGGGAAAATTCCAGTTCTAGAGGATTTATGCCAGAGCACAATACAGAAATAACAGATTTCACTTCAACAAAGCATGAGTGCAGGCAGACATATTAGCACTGCATCAGCATTGGCCCTACACAGAGTGGTGTCTGAAATGAAGGTGAGTGTCTAATCTCAGGTATAACATCTGCCAGATTTCTATGAACCATTCCAGAGATTGCTGAGTATTCCCAGACTCTCTATGAAGGAGAAGTCCACAGAAATGTCTCAGAATCACATTGAGGCAACTGGACCCAGCAAAACTAGCACAGGAAGAGACTATTGCTGGAAGCAAGCTGTTTCCATGAACAGCCATTTTGGTGTGTCTACAGCCAGGATCCAGAGGGCAACAGTTAATACAGAGACACACAACAGGAAAATGACGTGTCAGCAAAGTCCAAACACCCGTGGTAGCCACAGGCAGGCTGGGCAAAGGAGCATCTCCAATGTTTCTGCAGGAGTTGTTTCACTATCACCTAAATAAATCAAAACAGCTCTTTGGGAGCTGGATGTATATGAATAATAAAAATCCTGCCAGTCAGGTTTTGCATTGGGATGACACTTGGTGTCCCACTGGCTGTTTGATTTTCTTATTAAAATTGTAAAGTTCTGTACTGTATTGGTTTTATTCTATAGATGGAAAATGTTAGCCTAATTAATATTACTGCAAGGAATATTAAGGTTATTAGTATTCAAGCTTTCTGACATAAAATAAGGACCAGTCTGAATAAGGAAGAATTTTTCTGGAACACAGAGATAATATTGTTTATGCTGGGGAAATGTTACACCTTTTGATGAAGCATTCGGATCCACCTGCTGTCAAAGTCTAAATGAGCTGTGGATATGTTACAGCATGGCTGTTTTTACTTCCTTTGCCAGCAATTTATCCTCTCATCAGACATCCACTTAACAAGCAATTTTTTCACTCTTAGCAAACAACAGCAATCTAACATGTAAAAGATTCTATCCAGGTATTATGGTTGATTGCATAAATGGTTAATGCCTGTAGCTCAAAAGAAGTGATTAGTAAACTAAAAGCTGTTAATGGAAAGCCTGGAGCAGAGATCTTGATAGAGATCAGATTCCATTGAAAACAAAAAGCCACAATGATTCCTTCCCACACACTCAAGATGGGTTTGAGAAATAAAGGTATCACAACAGGGGTACATTTAAATTGGACTGGCTTCTGAATGTGCTCAGAATACCAAGACTGTGGTGGCACTGGATGAAAGAGCTACACTACTGAGAACAAACACACATAAGAGAGCACTTACAAAATTACATCATAAACTTGGAGAGAGCTGCACTGTCATTCTGTGCTTTCAGCAAAGGGCAGAAGTGCAGCCCCATTGGGCTGGGCACACTGTTGAAGAGAACCACAGAAAATTTGATAGCAGTGTTCTCCCCTTTCATCTCACCCTAGCCCAGTTTCTTTGTTTACATCTAGAAACCACAAGCCCCCCTTCCTAGACAGTGTGGTCTGTATACAGCCCTGAACAATTACCTGATTTTAACTGTGTTACTGAGAAGGAGCATCCCTTGATTTCAGATTGCTCGATGGCTTAATCACTAGTTGCCTTGAGCAGCTTTCCATAAAATATGTAATTTCTAGTGTCACACTTCCAGTGGGCGCAGTTATAAACCTAGATTCTCATTTCTGCTCAGACACAGACAATCATTCTAAATGCTTCCTGTTCCCTGTTGCAGACAGTTTCTATCCCTCACCCTGGAGGGAAGTAATACCGATTAGTAAAAACTTAGGAATCATTGTTTATCTATTTATATGAGAGCTGTTATAAAAATACAGAACTGATTTCAACATTACAGAACTATTACCAATGCTTGATTATTATATCTGTGTTGTTATTTCAAAACGTCTTTGAACACAGTCACATATCTCAAGTGGCTCTAAATTTGCGTCTGTGTGACAGTAAATCTAAATAGTCAGAAGAATTAGAAATCTGAGCCTGCATTCTCTCTCGTGTTTCCCAAGTTTGTCTTCATTCTTGGCAACATCTGCAAACTTCAGCAGCTTGAAATGGCATGTTTCTTTGGCTCACTTATACCCTAGGTAAAGATAAGTGTTGTCCTCATCTTGCTGACTTTTTCTAACTCTTATCTTTCACTGACACCCCCTGTGTCCTATAAGTCTCCAGGATAATCTTTAATCCATGTCACAAGTCCTAACCCTTAAGTCAAACTCACTGACTTACCTGATCAATCTTTTTGACCCTCTTCTTTTTCCTATTTGCTGTACCCTCAGCAGGCTACATAAATATCCTTCACATTTCACCCCTGTCTGCTCCTTCAGTAAGGTATTTAGAGGACCTGGGATCTAAAGTGCATGGGCCATATGTGGACTTTTCTGGTTTTTTTCCTAGGAAAGCTCTTTTTCCAAGCTGTTCTTAAATCGTGCCCCAGATAAGTATTTTTATCTTGTGTTTTCAAACAGGGACTCAAAGTCAGACTTCTGACTGATGCTTACTTTGTGTGTGACCTTAGATAAGCCAGCGAGCCACTGCTTCAGTTTGTCATTTTGTACAATGGAAATAGAGATCACAAGTTTCAGAATTAGTGAAATTAAATAACCAGCTTGATATAACTTTAAAAGAAGCTCTGAGAAGTTATAAGACAGGAAGACAGCTTGTTCTGAATATGAGACTTACTGAGATGCTGCAGACTGATTGCAGTAGGAAACTAGGATTCGAAATGAGACCTCAGAGTCAAGATTATTTCTTGTATCGAAATTCATGTTCTGTACTATTTTGCTTGCCATGTAAATGGAGTAATTGAAACACAACAACTAATTTCTCCCAAGTCACCTAGGAGGACATTGGGAGGGAGACAGAGAGAAATAAAATTCCAGTTTGGAAATTTTCACATTCATTAGATTATATTCTCTAGTAAAATATATATTTTCCTGGCAATCACTAAGCAAAATGCCAAGAATCTGAGCTGCCAGCCTCGACCCAGATTATTTCTTTGACACTGTCCAACAATTAATTCCTTTCCTGATGAAAAATTAGAAATCCTAAGCTCCTAAAATGACTATAACTTTTGGCATCACTAAGCTTGAAAATTGCACTTCTTCATGAATAAGGAGCATTTTGGTCATTAAAACAATACAGCCTTTGACAAGGGTGTAAATGTTAGCATAGAGAATTCCTACAGCTTCTCAACACTGGCTGTCACTACTGTCATTTGTAATGTTCTGAAAGAGGCAGCTTGGTTCCCCTTATACATTTATGCATTTATAGTGTGTATTCATTGCATATTTACAATATATTTGAATTATTGTGTATGTATAAATTGTACTAACCATTTAGCATCGTCTTTATATTTCTTTCAGTTCAACTCATAATTTGGCATTATTTTAGGCATTCTGCAGATTTGCTCTACACGGGTTCTCACACAGAGAGAATTAAAAAGTTATATTATTTTCAGATTAAATCCTTCTAGTAGCCTGTTTTTCGAGCTGTCTTGGCTTTGAGTGCCTGTCCCATGAGGCAAGGTTACGGTAATATTTGAATAACAACCTTTTTGTAGCCAAACCCCTTCTCCATATGTGGATGGGATCATGCACTGCACAGAACCCATTTATTTGCATAGCCATCAGCCACCAGCTCCAAGGAGCTGATATCAGTGTTCTCTCCTTTCATCTCACCCAATGACAATACTCTTGGGAGCTATCATGCAAAAACACAGATGGGAGGGAGAGATGAGAGAAATGTTTGAAACAGGGAGTTTTCTTACAGCGTTGAAATGCTTACTGAAGTGCTTTACTCTTATAAAATGTAGTCAGCAGCGGTAGAAGCTTTTCTTTTCTTTTCCCCCTTTTTGCAAAGTAACCTGGTACTCACTTTAATTACTACTATCACCAGACTTCTGTGCACAATCTTGATCTCAAGGACAGTGACTTTGGTAATACATCTTGGGGAAGCTATGAAATAGGTGTATAAATTTAAAAAGAAAATCAAAAGTCAAATAATTTGTCCATATTTTCTCAGCAGGAGTTTATATCAGGTAGGAAAACCTGCCACCTTTCTGCTTCGTTTTGGCTTTTTATCTGCGATAGCTCATTAAGACCAGTACTTCCTTCATTGCAGTCCCTCTATCTGTGCTTTAGCCATCACTCCAAAGGCAGGGCCTCAGTAAGCAGACAAATGTGTGTGAATATATATTGGCAAGCTCCCTTAGCTCCCAGGATTCCTGGACTGCAGAGTTATCCTTTCTTGCCACACGGAAAACCACTTAAATATCCCTTTCTTGTCTTTAAGAACCCCCTGTATGCCACAGATACCAGCAGCTTTTGTTTTCAGTCACAGAGTAACTGATTCCTACCTAGTCCTAGATCAAATCTCCCCTTTTGAAAAGGAGAAAAGCACCTACCCTTGCTCCCACATTCAGTGTGTGCCTATCTACACCTGGTGATGTGCACCATGCTCACTGCTCAATTCTAGAACGTGCCTTTGAGCCTATCTGTAATCAGCTTGTCCCAAGAAAGCACAGTACCTTGCAGAACTGGACTCTATGAACAGTCTGGAAATGGAGGGTGAAAAATTAACTATAGGAGTTACTCAGCTTTTTGTATGAGTAGCCCTTTACAGTAGCTGACAGAGAGCTGCTTTAATTATGGGAAAATACGTCTAAAACATCTGTGAGCATCAAGGTATTTTTTTATTCTGCATCCTCCGCATTTTGCACTTTTCATCTGCTGCATCTAGAAGAAGAGATTTTGGAGTGTATTTAGTAGGTAATTACCCTGGAACTGCAAATGCAGTTATAAAAGGTGAAACCGGCCATATTTTCACCCTTCCTCTTTATGAATAGCCACAAACCATCCTCTGTCCAATCAACAGCCCTTAAACCTGAGTGATGATATGTGCCCAGCTCCGCTGAAGATGTTATCCATTCATGCGAGAAATAAGCAGACACAATTGTTGGTGATAATTAGTTTGCACTCCACAGACCCGTCACGATCCTTGGCAGCGGTGGCCGCTTAAGGGGGGTGTGACAGGCTGTTATTCTGAGAGCAGGGAGCTTCCGCACGCACCAGGCCCTGCCACAAACGCCCCGCGTTCCCATCTACGCGCTTTCTCACCGGAGCCGCTGTGCACAAGGTGTAGCCAAAGACTGGACTTCACAGCTGCTCTCTTCAAAAGAAGCATTCACACCCGTTCATAGGGAAATGCAGGTGTGAATTTGAAGTAAATCCAGAAAAATCAGTATGGCTATTCCAGATGTATATTATCAGTGGCAAACTAAAAATGGCTTCAGACATCTAAAAATACTATTCTTAGCTGAAATGACAACCTTTCATGTCTGTCATGCTATTGATATAGCACCTGGAAGTCATTGTGGATGACAGTGAACATGAAAGGTAATAAGGAGATTTTCTTATCTAATTTCCACTTCTTATCCCTTTACATTTTTAATTCCTTACTGTTACAATGAATATTGCTCAGTCAACATCCCAAATTTTTAGTAAATTTTAGTTTCCAATTTTCCCATATGAGCAGTTACTCTGCTAGTTCTTGAATTTTTTATGACATTTTGTGTCCTGAAAACTTTGTTTAAACTGGATATCTTATTTCAGGCTATTACAAAGTTCTATACAGTCTATTTGGGCTTATACATTGCATTAAACTTATAATTAAAATCCTCATTCAGACAGTATAGAAACAATGGCTTGCAAATGCCAGTGCTATCAGATCTTGGTAGTTCTTACCATGGTTATATTTTTTCCTTATGATACAGCTTCTAAATATTTTTTTTTTTTTAAATGTCCAAAATAGTAAAAAGGTTCTTAACCATTTCGGACCAACTTAAGTAATTATAGGGGGTATTGCATAGAAAACTGAAGCTATTTTTTTTTCCTTCAGAGTGTGATGCAAGAGGGAGACAGATTTTTATTTTAAATTGTTAACAGAGACAGCAGATATTCTTCTAAACTCAAAACCAGAGCTCAACACAGGCTAGCAGCATATACAGCAGGAGTACTATACTTCACCTCTTGGAGGGGGCAGCACAAGACCCTTGTAAAACAGCATTTTGGAATTGGGCAAGTAAGTCCAGGGAAATACTAAAAGGCAGCAACAAAGGAAAAATCATGAAAGTCATAATGTTATTTTAAGGACCCTACTACATGCTGATGCTTGTGATCATAAAAGGATCCCCATTGCACTGAAAAGATTTGTTTCAAACCTCCCTCTACAGGAAAGCCATTATGATGATATAACAGGTCCTGACTTCTGAAATTTATAAGATATGTCCCAGCTGGGAAAAAATGAAACATTCCACAAATCAGTTTAATGGAGGTCATCATAGAAATGATCTTTGTGAACTTGAAACTGTCTGACTAAGCACAGTGTGCTGTGGCTTATGATGGGGCTCCACAGCTGCATGAGGGGTTGTTGGCTAAAAAAAGGCTTTAACCCCTTTGCTCTCATTTTGGGGTTCACAGTGTTGATATTACATCCCATGAAACCCACAAAGTTTCAAGTACATACCCACAAAGCTAAATTGTCAACAGTGAGTAGTTCAGAACCTTAATGACAGTAAGTTATCTACTCATCTTAGTGCTGCTTGTGCTTTCCAGCCTGCTGCAACATCTGTCAGGAGGGGCCTGTGAGCATGCAGACCACAGAGAACACAAACATAAAAGCACAGTCCTCAAACATCTTCAGATGTCAGTGAGCTCAGGGCCAGGCATCATGTCAAAATGAAGAACAAGGAAAAGATTTTTTTCATACGATAATTCTGCTAAAAGACTGTAGGTATACAGGTATAACTAAGATTAAAAATTTTTGTTTCCAATTGATAGTCAGGTATTACACAAAATATAGAGATGACTGTTCAGCTGAAGACCTTTTTTCCCTTAAGTGCTGTTCATGAATTTTGGGGCTTTCTTTGACATCAAGAAAAGTGCTAGATTCAGTCTCTGAGAGTCTCTACTTCAAAGGCTTAAGCAATATTTACTTGGAACCCTCTCTCCTGAAGTTCTCTTCCAAAAAACTGAGAAACTACATCTTCCAGGATTTCATAATAAGCCCTAATTTTTTTCCCCTGTTTCTATGCCAAGGAAATAAGCCCAAAGGGATGCAACATAAAATTTTATCAGAGGAAAAGAAAAGGAGTAAGAGTAAATAATCATGATAGGAAAATATGAATGATAGGGTTAAATTCCTGCTAGGGCAGCCTAAACTACAGAGTCAGTGAGGTATCTGGCTATTACTTTTCTGGTCTTGTAAGTGGGGTTTCAGGATTGATTGCTTCAGTTTGGAGAACATCAACTTCTGAGCAAATCTTAACCTGTAAACGATATCCAGAACCCAGCATCTTTTGATATTTGAACAGTGATCGGCTCAGGGGGAGCTCAGACTGCTTCAAAGCTGCTTGTTTTGTCTCCCAGCAGCTGGTTGTGATCTCCTTCCTAAGCTAAACAAGCTCTCTAGGCTCTTTGAAAAGACAAATATTTATTGAAATTATATTTGCAAACTGAATGTAATTTAGTAGCTGTGCAGATTTTGTTGACCTGTGCTGTGCAGTCCCTCTTGCCATGGAAAGAAAGGTTTCCTAGTATGTGCAGTCTCTGAATGGCTGTCAGTGCTCACTGTTTGAAGTGGGCGCTCTGTCACACTGAGAGTTTTCCTATGTAAGTTAAGGTAAATCTTGTTTCTGAAGTTAAAACAGAAAACTCTTTAATTTCAAAGTAGTAGTTGAATGTTTAAGCTGAAGGAGATTGTCCCTTAACTCCTTGCAGACAGTAATTTGAAAGCTAATTTTTAATCTTAGTTATACCTGTATACCTACAGTCTTTTAGCAGAATTATCGTATGAAAAAAATCTTTTCCTTGTTCTTCATTTTGACATGATGCCTGGCCCTGAGCTCACTGACATCTGAAGATGTTTGAGGACTGTGCTCAAACTCTGCTCAAACCACAACTGATGAATTTCCAGTGCAGCAGGGCACTGGAAGAGCCAGCACGAGAGAAAAGTTAAGAAAGAATCTTTTCCACTCAGTGAGAAAAAGACATTCAAGATGGCCAGAGAAAGGCCAGTCATGTGAAGCATAAATTTAGTGTGAAAATATACATTGTAGCTGTCTTGACAAATCAAAAGAGAAAGTGTACAAGACTTGTAAACCTTTCGAAAACAGTTTCTCAGTTTGTTTGTTTTGAAATATTTTTCCCCCTTCAGAAGGGAGCAGATTCAGAATAAGTCACACTCATCATTTTTCAACAAAGTTGACATTAGAATAGGTCTAGCAATAACATCCACATGCATGGTTTAAAAATGAGCTTTTTCAACCATAAAATTAATAATTGTCTGCCTTGTAAAAAGATAAAGAAAATGAATGTTTCATTACTGTCAAGCTCTTGATATCTTGTTTTATGTGGAGAAAAACTAACCAGTTTCAGCTTCACCAATGTGAAAATTTGAGATATGTCATTAAGCTTTCCTGCAAGAAATCATAAAGAGCTGATTGTCTTTATTTTTTAATTGGACTTCTTGCAGTCCTCTCCTAAAAACTGTGGCACTGGAACAGTTTCTGAAAAGAATGCTGTCAAAAATTTATTGCAAAGGGATCAGAGGGCCTGGATATTCAGTCCTTTTTTCAGCTCCATCACCACTTTATTTTGTGCCTTTGAGGAAATTGTTTACCTTCTCTGATCTGTTAGAGCTGAGGATTTTTTGTATAGTACATACCAAGAAAAGAAAAGTTGATACAGTGCAGCATGCAAATGCCAAATAAACTTGTGTGGAAGAAAGACCAATTGCAAGATGCACCTACTGCCTTGAGCACCTATGAGGCTCCAACAAACTGCACATCTGTGCTAAAAACCACAGGACCAAAAAGGGACTGTGGGAATGATTGCCTGAAGGAGGCTGTATTGAATTTGACCCTAGCAATTTTCAGCCTTGTGGTCCCTCTACAATGTCTCATTACAGCTGCCAAGGACAGGCTATGTGACAGCCACAGACTCTGACTCACACACAGTTATCTGGGCTGGTTCAAATATTTTGCTTTATGCTTATGTGTGCATTTCCAATAACTGCATCAGTGTAAATAATGATAACCTCTTGAGGATTTTGCCACCACTACTCTCAATCATATGGCATTGGTAATACTTTTAGCCATAATATGTGCCTGCAAATTTATTTGAAATCCTCTGATGAATATAAGCAGTAACCTTCCAGAAAATTTTGAAGGATCTATTCAGTATTGAATTTTATGATCTGGCATATGCAACATATATTTGCAAGAAGCAAAGGTACTTAGGTGTGTGGTAAACACACATTGATATCTCTGTGTATTGTCTGGAACCACTTCATGATCACTGGAAATCTTGTCCATATACACTCATTAGAGTTTACACTGTGACTGATCTGATCAAAGAGTTTGCCTTCAGTTTAATACTAAATTATAAGCTCCACATTCAGGTCAGATCACACTTTTATAAATGTTTATATTACTAGCTCAGGTGTGGAAGCCCACACTGTAGATACTTGAATTTATGAATACAATCCTGACATGGTATATTTTGGTTTGGGTACATTGTCCAGTAATCATAGGAGCTGAGAAGTCTAGCAAGCCTCATTTTTTCAATGTCCAGTTTCTCTTTCAGTTTTGCACAGCAAACATGCACTTCTGTAAAACAGCAATCTGTTCCAACTAGCTCATAACAGAGCCTTTTTAACATGCAGCTATCTACATTTTACATACCTATCCAAAAATATTGATAGCAAGCAACAGCATTTACATAATACAACATTTTAAGTAGCTAGGCTACAAGAAAATTTGCAACGTAGAAGTGGTTGCCAAGTCACCAGTACTGCAGCATGGAGCTTGAGTAGATATTACATACTTACTGCCAAAAACATGATTCAGAAAACCTTTCTCCAGAGGCTTGTTACACAGTCCTACCTTGACCAGCACCATCTCTTAGACAGTTACATTGGCCTCACCAAACCAGAGGAGCAGGGTGTGAATTGCAGAGTTTATTGCCAATTACTCAGCTGCAGCCAGGTGTGTTAAATAACAAGTTTCTTTAAAGGGTCTATGTATACATTTATACAGCATGTATAATTTCCAGCAGTAATGGGTGCAATGAAAGACACAACAGTCAAAAGGCAATAAAAAGTGCAGTTCAAAGTTCTATTGAAATGATTCAATTTAGGCCCACTGAATAAAGTTAAAATATTTCACAATATAATATACATTTACACATTAAAATAAATACTTCATTTACTCTTACATCACAGTAATAAATATCTTTGGTGATGAGCAAAGCCAGAACAAAATTTTTTATTAATCTTTTTCTTCAGAACATTTCAATTATGCAGAAACTGATTTTCATGTCACAAAATCATTCCCAGTACATGATTCTTTGTCTTGTAGCTTATGGCCATAATAAAATCATTCAAAACTTAAACACTGTGAAAAACCATTTTATGAAGACATCAGCTATAGTTTATAAATTATTGAAGGGAAGAAAAGAGTTTTTCTGAGATAAACTGGTCAGGAATGAGTGCTAAAGACTTTGGAAACAAGATTGTCACAGATATGGCATTACTTGACATGACAAAATGCATCAAGTCAGAAAGATGTGCAGAAAGGGAGCTTTAAGGGAAGAAGACATGTCAGCTGCAGGGTAGGAGCCAGTGTGTTTGTGGCAGCCTTTTGCCAGATCCTGACAATTATGGGTGGCTTTCAAATGGGTTAGCCATTATTGTCAGGCTCCTTTGCACAAGCACTTAACTGGATTAACAGCATTAAAAGACACTCAACTGAAAGGTTACTTATCCCTTAAAGAAATTATTGTTGAAAATGAGCATCCAGTCTTGCAGACAGAGTCATCACCTCACTTTTGGAAGAGAAAATTGAACATTTTTCTGTGCAAAATGCCCATTAAACATCTTCCCCACAAGCCACCCACTGACCTATGGTGACTATACAGGCAGTCGTTCACAGAGATAAAGAGAACAAAAAAGTTTAAAGAACCTTCAGTAAAATAATTAGTTGATAAACAAAATTCTGTCCAAATTTCAGATCCATATAAAATCAGGAGATGTTTACCTATGAGAACTAATTTTGACCTGGGCATGATTTTACTATTCTGAATGCAAAGGGTTTCTAGGGGGCTTTTTCCCTCAATGAGTCTTACTGATTTTTAAATATGATGGTGTGGACACCGTATTTGATTTCAGGGGACTATAAGCTAGTTAGAAGGAAGAATTCCTCATTAAGACAGGCTTATTAAAAACTGGTTTTTTTCCCCAAGGAATAAGTCTAGAAGCACCATCACCCAGGGTTATTTCAGACACAGCTGGAGCAACACTAGATATCACAACCTTTTACCTCAAGATATGTTTTTGCTTCATCCTCCACAAATCTTAGACCAAATTCCTCTTGGGATAAAAGGTAGGGGAAGAAATGGCTCAGAGAGATGTAGCTTCTTGCCTTTCTCCTGCTATTAGAGTACAAGCTTTCTGCTGAGAAGTTATTTCTACTGTGGCCTTATCAGAGCAACAGCTTTCTTGTCCTGATGCAAATACACACCTTTCAGATTTTAGTTAAAAACAGCTGTTCCCTTGATTAACAACTCATGTCATTCTTCTGATTGTATTGTTTCTTCTGGTATTTTTATACATATACATTTTCAAGCAGTCTTCATGCATAAGAATCTTAGTTGTTCTGTTGTAAATCCACATGAGTCCTTCAAAAATGAGAATATGAACTATGAAGATCTGATGGAAGACCTTTGTTTACCCCAGCTGAGATTTCTGAGCTCAGATATAAATAGTTAATTACATTTCATGACTGAAATGAAAAGACATATCTGGCTTGTCTGTTTTAATAGGTCAGATCTAGAGTTTTCTGAATGTTGATGGTACTTTGGGGATTTTTTTCCACTTTGATAGGCTTTACTCCAGAATCTCAAACTTTAGCTAATCATTTTCATGAGCAGTTAAAAAAACCTTTTCAGGAAAATTTCCCATCTGTAACTGGACACCTGGAATTCTGAAAATCAGGAACACATTCCAACAGAAGAATTAGTCATACTGAAGTGCATTTAAATCAATGAGAAATTTTGCCACTGAGATTATATGCTTGATAATACTAGAAAATGGAGCACCCATCTGTCATAAGATCAGAAGGAATCTGAATTTTCTTTTGGAAGAACAAAGTGCCAGGGAGACAAGTGAAGTGAAATGCAGCAGCTGTGTCTGAGAGGATACACCACAAGACAAATACTGGGATTCTGATGGAAAGGTAATATTCCCTGTGACATCATGCTGACTATGCAGCTTGTGGTGTGAGGAATGAACTGCTGTGGTGCAAAAGGTTCAGATCTATCTATCTTGCTTCTTTGAGGTCACATCAGCCCAATAATCTCAACTCTTACTACACAATGGATCTAAGCACCTCTTGTGCCAGCCAGGCTCATATATTGCTAATAGAAACTGAATCGATAGCTACAGTTTCTGAAGTGAAACTTGCTAATGACAAAGTAAAACAAGTACCTGCAGCTTTGAAAAATATAGGGGAAAGTGGATTCATATCATACTACTTGCCCTAACTGGCAGAAATTTTCTTAGCAGCGTAGGAGTGGGCTGAAATCCTATTGTTCATGTGCTAGAGAAATTGATGACAGCAAAACCAAATCATGTATCCGTTTTCTGAGTCACACATCAGCTATGTTAGAACTGAGAAAAGCAAAGCGATGTGTCTAATGACTGGAATGTAATATCTCATTTTTCATGGAGATAAAGCTGTAAGATTTTTCAGGGAAGTGGTGTAATTATCAGGACATATTAGTTTATAGGTGGACACGACTTACAAAGAAAATATCCTAGAATGACTGACAGTGTTGTTATTCTGACGTTAATAAAGGATACCAAAAATTTAACATAACTACAGAAACACTTGCTATTAATGCATTTTTGCAGTTGCTGCGAGTATTATTTTGAAAGCTTGGAAGCTTGTCTCTGAACTCAGTCTAAGATGAACAATACTAGGTCTACCGAGTGAGACAGAAAAATTAAAGGAATCTTATGCAGCCTGAGGGGCAGACTGAAGAGAATGCAGAGACATGGGTTTCTTTTCTACAGCTGTGTGAGTAACTAGACATAGGATATATTGAGACTTGGTTTGTACCTTCCCCCATGCTTGCTTATCTTGAAATTCAGCTCAATGTTCATGGCTCTTAGACAGACTTCTGTTCGGATGAAAAATGATTATTACATGAAAAATAGATAGAACCAGAACATGAGTCCAATTCTCTCCCATGTCACAAGCACTTGGAGACAGTTTGAAGCTTGACTGAGAAGTGGTCTTTCTCAGTTCTTGTACCAGAGCAAAGTGACACAATAGTTGTGTGTCTCCATTGACCAGCAATGTAAGTATCTAAGAACATGAAAAGCCTTTACATTCAATTTGCTCAATTTCACAGGATCCACAGAAACATTCACCTATCTTCAACTGCTAAAAAACAGTGTAAAAAGATATAATTCAATTGTCTCCATCTTACAGTTGGGAAAACTGAAAATTAAAAAGATATAAGCTTAAGAGTTCACACTGATTTGGTGGCTGAAACAGTAAAAAACCTCCTAGCCCTTAAACATCAGCAGGATGTATTAAAATTTAAACCATCTGTCAAGAGGAATATCTTGTCACATTTTATTTTGTTTACTTTTTATTTTCAGGAAAGATCACTTACTCTGCCCCCAGCTATGAGAACAAAAGCATTTTCTGCTGGGGCTTTGGCTTCAGCTTTGTATTCTTTAGCTCTTTTTTCAACTGCCTTTTAATTCACTCTCTTTTGTGCTTGGATCCTCTCCAACCTAGCCCTGATCTTACAGGATTTGAGAAATTCTGAAAATAATTGATTATATATCTCTATTACGAGCTGGAAAGAATCTAGCATGGGTTCATTCTTATATCCTGGGATGCAATTATGAAAGTCAGCACTTTCTTCAGGATTTCTTAGTCTCTGCATATGCAATTCTCTTTGTTGCACAGCAGCCTAGGCTCTTGCTTTGTCATAGTCATGTAGGACCACATTGACTCTGTTTCCAAGTCTGAGGCAGCATGAAGAGATGCCTTCTGCATTCTTTGGATGCAAATATCTTGAAATCTCAGAATCTGGAATTACGCTTTCTGGAAGGACTTTTTTTCCCTGCACCATTTCTATTTTAGAAAACAGGATTTTCTGAACTGGGAGTCATGAACTGCTTATTCTGTTGCTTTCTACAAAGACCTGCTACCAGCTACCTGTATAGCCAACAGTCTGGATGTTATTGGAGATGGAACAAAAGTAGAGTGACTTATCCTAGAAAAATATACTTTATTTTAGGAAAGGGAGTAAGTGATCTTGCTCAAAAACTTTTCAATCAGAATATCCATTGAATTTAATTCAAAAAACTGAAAAGTGAAACAGATGGGAAATGTGACACATTATATTGCTCTGATTGTTCAATTCCCTCTTCTAACGTAGCTTATTACATGTTTTAGAAGCACCTTACTGGCACTTGCACATCACTGATACTTCTCAAAGCATATTCTCTGCTTCTTGCTTTACTACTTAGAGAAGATGAGGTTTCCACTTTGTTTTATTGTTCAGCTACTTATCGAACATTTTCTGTATTTCAGCTGCCATTTACCAAAGGTAGTTAAACAGCAGACCATAATAAATTTTAGTGATGTTTGAGATAGTTTTGAGGCCATCATGTTCACAGTCTGATGCAGCAACAGTTCTACTTACAACACATGCAAGTTTCACTCTTGCTGTGTATAATTTATCTCTAACAGAGAAGTCTTTGAGCACTCTGGTCCTGAAGTTTTAGGTGACTCTTCAGTTATCAGGCTCAGATCACTGAGCATCTTGAAATCAAACAGTGGGACAGTGAAGGTGTTGGTATTTTATGGGAATCTAATGTAGAAGAGGAATTCCCCTGTGGTAGTAGCAGCATACTGCTCCCAGTAGTGCTGCTGAAGAGTCAGGTTGCTGTGTCTGTATCAGCAGTGTGATGCCCATATCAGTACTTTTGTTGTAGTTCATCAACAACTACACAAAGGCAAAGGCGTGGAGGAAGATCCCAGTGACACAGCATCACCTCAAGAAGTTTTTTATTCCTTCCACTCCTTGTGCTCTATGCAGACATACTATAGCTTGGGCTCATACAGTGACTCAAATTACCAGTGTCACTACACCCAGCTCCAAATTTTCCCAAACTCTGAAATCTTATTCACAATGTTATTCACAATAAATACATAAGGCTGAAATCTGAACCTCGGGCTCACCATGGTAATTCAGGGTAAATCCATCCACAGCTAATAGCTGGAGGCTGGCAATGCTGTGGAATACATTATAGAGGAACCTGCTGTCCAACCTAGTTTGAAAACAAAATCACATTTCCCAAAAATGTGCTGCTTGACTGATTAAACCCAGTTGATTTTAAACAGCTACTACAACCTTCCACCTGGCTGGCATTGAGTGCTCTGCACTTACAGAGTCATATCCCAGGAAAATTGCTGCTTGCTTGTTCGCAGGTATCTAGCTTCATTTTCATAATCACACTCCTGTTCTTTTCCAGATTTAACAGTATATAGCCCAGCAGGTTAGAATGAGACATATGCCTCCCAGCAATAACTTCCACACAGAGATTGTATTTCTTAACTTTAGTATGTTGGAATTTTCTTCATATGCCAATCACTTGCAGTGATCCTACCCGTGGGGACTCTCCCATAAACAGTTTTTGCGTGTCCAGATGTAGGATGCCATGTGACAGATGAATTAGCCTTGGACATCATTTCAGCAAAGAGGTTTAGCTCCATAATTACACTCTGGCAGCTGCAATGAACACTACCTACCAAAAAAAAAAAAAAAAAGCTTTCTGGTTTCACAAATGAATATAAAGGGAAATAAATAATATAACTATATTACTCTTGTTGCTGTCTTCTTTGTTCTACTCTCCAAGAGCTGCAGATGTTGCTCAACAGTTGCAACTAGTTTTTGTTTACCTTCAGATCTCAAGAACATTACTTTCACCACTGTAACAGTGCCAGAGGCAGATTATTCTACTGGCATTCAGCAAGAACTGACAACATAGCAAAATTCAATATATTTTGCTCAAAATATTCAGCTATTTTGAGGAGGGAATGCATGTTCTTAAAGTAAAAATTTCCCAAGTTGTGTATCAGTCAGCACTGTTACGCCAAGCACAAGAAAATCAAACAGGAGAGAATCAAAACACTGTCTTTGTAGGACTGCCACATTGATAAGAAATGAAGTCGTCAGGAAGTTTAATGGCATAGCTCATCATCAGAAGATTTTTCAGCACTCTTTTTTCAACCACAGATTTGGCTGAGTTGTAAGTGAAGAAGTTCAAAATTTCTGTTCTGCATTGTTAGCAGTTTCTCCTTTAGAGTGACTTTTTCAATTTCTATTCTAAAAATATTTATATTTATATTTCATTTTATATTCTAAAAAGGTTTATAAAAATAATGATCACAAGAGGGAAGAGGTATTGCTTAAAATTAATAGATCCACAATATGGTTTTATTTCTATTTTAAGAGCATGTTAAATAAGGGGGAAACGGCATCAAAAAGGAAAAAAAGTTAGCTTCTAAGAAGATTTAGAGAATGGTATGCTAACTGAAACAGCTCAGAGAACAAGAGAGTCATTGACACGGAGATCAGAAATCTTACTAAAAGAAAGGTATAGAAGACAAATCCCTTCCAGCACCTGAAGGGAGCCTACAAGAAGGATAGAGAGGGCCTTTTCACAAGGGCATGTGGACAGGACAAGTGGAATGGCTTCAAACTAAAAGAGAGTCGCTTAAGATCACTGGTTTAGCAAAAAATCTCTACTGTGAGTGTGGTATGGCACTGGCACCGGTTGCTTAGAGAAATTGTGGATCCTGGAGGTGTTCAAGGCCAGGCTGGATGGAGCTCTGAACAACCTGGTCTAGCGGAAGGGGGTTGGAACTAGGTGATCTTTAAGGTCCCTTCCCACCCAATCCATTCTATGATTCCATGAAACACGTTCCAATCATATTGCGACTGAGATGAACATAGCAGATGAGAGACAGGTGTAGTAGAACAGACTAAAATTAGAGGCAAGAAGGATATGTGTTTGGGATAATTAAATCCTAAGCTATAATTATTCTGCTAAGTGAATGAAGTATATAAAAATGCAAATTATAATAGATAATTTCCATAATTACTAACTATAAAACACCCCAGCTATTGCAAAAAGTCAGTGCTAGATTCTCCAAGGTAGTTGGCCCTTGCAACCAGAATCAAGCATTGTACAACATCAACATTTTAGGACCCTTTTTGTCCTATGAAATCCACAGAAACACAGATGGTTGCGCCACCCATCTGGCAAAGGGGAGACCTGAGTTCCAGTGTCTGTATAATTTCAGTGAATATACACATAAGGTTTACTGAAGCCAAATATTTTTTTCCATTTCTCCTGTAGCTTTGTAATTCTGAAGCAGTAATGTCCTTTCCTTTTCCCCATCCAGATTTTCAGTCGCTTATTTTTTCTATATGAACTGGTACTGTTTCAAGGGAAAAAGAGATTATTCACCCCATGATATTTAATTAATTGATATTCAGACCATTAGTGTGGGAGATGCAACTTCAGACCTCAGGCAGAGAGAAAATTAATCTCAATCTCCCATCTCTGAAGTGACAGCTCTTATGACTAAGTCACTGAATAAAAAGATGTGAGGTAAAACATTCGTCTTGGTGCATAGATCCATGTGCTCGCTGTATTCCAAGAATGTCTTCCATTAGCCATTAAGAAGCAGAGAGGTAAACTTCAGATCTCAGCACCGTTGACCCTCTACTCCAAGCATTTCTAGGCATGACTAACAGGAGATATTATTTTCTAGAAAACCTCATTGAGGAAAATTTAAGAACATAAAGCAAGTGAACAGAAATTGGCAGGATCTGGGTGATTTTAGATATAAGCAAAGACTAGTTGATCCTGTATGCATCCAGGCAAATCTGCCATTTTTTGAATAAAAGGCCTTGCCCCATGCTCTTTACAATAAGCAGCAGATGGCCATATAATGTCTCCTATATAACAGATAACATCTTTTATATCCTCAACACCTCAACACCAACTCCATGTGCCAAGTGCTGGGTCCTGCACTTTGGTCACAGCAACCCCATGCAGGGCTCCAGGCTGGGAACAGAGAGGCTGGAAATCTGCCTGCTGGCAATAAAGATGATGAAGGGTATGGAGCACATGCCTTACAAGGGGTGGCTGAAGGAGCTGGGGTTGTTTAGCCTGGAGAAAGGAAGACTCTGGGCAGATCTTATCTCTCCCCACAGCTATCTGAAAGGAGGTCTTAGCAAGGTGGGTGTCCGCCTCTTTTCCCAAGTAACAAGCAATAGGACACTAAGAAATGACTTCAAGTTGTGCCAGGGGAGGTTTAGATGGGTTATTAGGGAAAATTTCTTCATGGAAAGGGTTTTCAAGCATTGGAACAGGCTGCCCAGGGAAGTGGTTGAGTCACTACCCCCAGAGGCCTTTAAAAGATATGTAGATGTGGAGTTCAGGGACATTATGTAGTGGTGGACTTGGCAGTGCTGGGTAAACTGTTGAACTGAATGATCTTAAAGGTCCTTTCCAACTTGAATTATTCTACAATTCTACATTGTCTATATATATGAAAGTGATGTATACATTTTTATCCCATTATGTCTTGTGAAATGACTCAAGCCATCTTTCAAGCTACATTTTCTAAGGTGAAAAATTAATGAAATAACCCTTTGCATCCTAAAACCCAGATGGCTTCAACTCTCTGTGTGCAGATTCTCTGCTACTATGGTTGATATAAGATTGGAAAAGGCTCCATTGCAAAAAAAAACATGTCCTTTGATCCTGTAGGATAATAGGCTGCAGTGTTCCCAGGTTACAGTCAGAAAGCAATCTCCAAGAGGCCAGCTAACTGGAGCAAAAAATAGGTTTCTATAAAACTAAAGTTAGGGAAAAACTTGGAGTCCTTTGAATTCAATCACTTTTCAAGGTGTTCATCTCACTGGCATCCAAATACAAAGGTGAGAGGTGTGAAATAAAAAATGAAATAGAGCAGAATAGTTAGTCATTAGAAGGTCACAAAGTGAGACAGCTTCTTCTGGAACACATTAGCTTCAGTGGTAAGCAAACCTTAAAAGTTCAAAAATAAACTTTACTTGGACAATCCAAAGTTCAGCTATTTCTCTTACCTCTTGGACTATACTCTTCCATGGAACAAGAGAGCAGAGCAGGCTCCACTACTGTTTACATGGTAAAAATGAAAGTAACAAAGAACAGCTATTTGCCTTTTAATTTCAGTAGCATTACACCATTGATTTATCTGTCTCATCAGCCAGAACATCTCCTGAGAACAGACTTCTGCCAAAACACCCCTTTGGTTTAGAACCATGATAGAAATATCTGCCACTGGAAAGTAGTAGTAATTATATCTCTACTTCCAACTTGAACCAGCAAATTCACAGAAGGCAGTGGAAATGGACTTCAAAGATATAGTTATTTAACTAGTTTTTTTTCAAAACCTTGCAGCTGGGGAGAAGACACAGGCAGAGCCATACTTTCTTCAAACCACTTTACCTTCTCATTAAGCTACGCTTTTCACCAAAAGCAAATAGATCCTTTCTCCACTTTTTATGATTGTAGCAGGAATATCAGGTTAGAAATGCCACCAAGCTTGAAGGAAAGAATATTTCTTGCCCCTGAAGATGGTTGAGTGTCTGCTGAACAGGGTCTGATTCAATAGACTCTACCTCCGGGAAAACACTGGGTTTCATCTTTGCTGCATCTTCAGACCGTAATATTTGGCCCTGTAGTGTTTGCAACAGTGGCCTCCAGGCTCTGTTTGAGAACAAGTTCACTAGGCAGTCACATTGCCTAGTGGTGGCAGTGGTGGGTGGAGCATCCCACCATCCCTAGCAGGCTCAGGCAGAGCTCCAGTGGATCCGTGAGCTGCAGGAGTGCACAGGGACGCTGTTATCTAGCAGGCAAACAAGCACCAGCTGTCCCTGCTCAGCTCACTTCCTTACATCCACTTTATTCATTCTTTTAGCAATCTTCTGTGATTTCCAGGTGAGTAGGATGGGCTTTGGACTGTCCTCTCAGGGTTCCACTGCAGTGCTATAAAAGCACATGGGTTTTGTGGTAGCTGATTACCATAGGCATAAAATGTGCTCAAAGTTAAGCATATGCTTAATTGCTTTCTTGAATCAAAAATCAATCTGTCCTCCCAACACTGATTATAGCCCAAATCTTGCAGGGCATACTGATTCATGGCTTTGGCTTCATGGAGGTTATTGAAGAATCAGTGCTAATTTCCCACATTTTAGAAATGTTTAGGTAGATGAGTGTAGGAATCAATCAATGTACTCCCTTTGCCATTATAAATCTTAGCTGCTATCAACATTGAGTGCCAAAAGATGTGAAATAAAATATTTCACTCCCCAAAACAAATGTGAATGCCTTTGAGAGGAGAGGTCAAGTGTGGTGTGGCATATATTGTACATGTACACACATAAATCATTGATAGCCAGATTAGTTCTCTATATTGATCACATCATACTTTCCTAACTAGTAGATTATCTAAGAAAATAATCACTAAATTATCTTGAAGGTACAGCTTCCAAGCAAGATTAATGATACATAATTTACTTTATGAAGGAAGCAGGCATCCAATAAATTAGAAAATGCACACCACCATCAAAGCAAATTGTTAAGTATATCCAGCACTCACCTTACTGAGTAGCTGACAAATGGTTTTTACATTCTTTCCATCAAATAATAGGTATTTTCTTGTCACCCACCTCACTGTATAAGCAAATATCTGCTGAGTTCCCATACACATGCTACTGACACAAAACTCGTTTCAAGGGACAGTATTTGCATTCACATATGGTCACGTGGATACACAGTAAGAGAGGTTCAAAACAATTGAGATTCCTTTTGTGGGGTCTGAACTTGTGACTTAATTGCATGTGTTTCGATGGTTTTTACCAAAATGAAAAATAAATCGTCTTTCAGAGGAAAGATTCATCTTGAAGTTAAAAATGCAGGCCGTCCAACCCTGGCTAATATGTCCACATGTGCACCACCAGAAGCAGCCCTGATTCTGAAAGTAAGAGTGTCCTTCTTACATCATCCTTATACTGCCATCTTCTTAGGACTGCTGAAGATATACATTTACAGACCTTTTCCCCGACTTGTTTTTCCTAGGGATAACCCTAGGTAAAATTTGGATTTAGAGTTTACATTTTTAAGTTTATATTTACCATTTGCATGTATAATTTTGCTACTAGCATCATCAAAAAATAGTTATCCAAACTAGCTCACTTCCATCTCTTAAAGCTTTTAGCTTCTAGCATCCACAATAGTTCCATTTTACCTTTTGAGCCTTTTTTATTTAGTTCTAGGCAATTGATTGTTACTGATTACATTTCATCATACTGTCACAGGAAAGAAGGGGTGAATGGAGATTATAATTACCCCTGCTTCTGAAAGCATTAATCAAATATTACCCAGCCTTCACTACCTCCTCAAAAAGGGAAGTGAGTTTCACAGAGAAACTGAGGCACTGAGAATATGACTTGCCTGCAGTCAAAAAAGTGAGTAATTTATGGAAGTGCAGAATATTGTGGTGATCATGTCATGGTGTCAGGCAGCACGACTGACACTGAGCTCTATGGTCTCACGGTGAAGGGACAGGCCTGGGCAATCACTGCTTGGCAGGCAAGAGGCTGAGCCCCTGAGGCTTAGCTTCACTGTTGAAAGAGCACACTTTCTGCTGCTGCCAAGTAATGAAATTATTGGGAAGGGTAATTTGGGCTCCCTGGAGAGACTGAATTCCTCACAAGCATTCATACCTGCTATGCCACAGATGACAGCCATTCCCTGGTGGCATCAGCAGCAATAAATCTTGCTTTACAGAGCTCTGACAGAAAAAGGAGGCAATGGGTCTACACTAGTTTCCCAATCCTGTTACCTGCTTCACTTGGGTCTTGTATCAGCCCTGATAGATATGAAATAAAGAAGAAAGGTCCCATCTGGAAGCTTAGGAAGTGTTTACTAACTCCCATCCCAGCAAATAACACTGTGAACAGCACAAAAATTAGGAAGAATGGCTGGCAAACTGGCTTAGTGAGAAAAGGTTCCCAAAGATGTAGTTCATACCAACTGTACTTACAAAAGCTCAGTTTGGATAGTATTTCCATTGTCTGGCATATTTTGTAAAATGTGGCATAGTTCCGGCTAATAAACTCTTTGATACAGTTGTTATGAAGATGAGCTTTCTGAGGCAAGAATATTTAAATAATACAGCTGGTGGTTTCTGTTGGAGGTTCTGTGTCACCAGAAAGCTATCTAAAGAAGTCTTAATGATTAATCTTTAAAACTGAGACATAATGTAATTCAGTACAAGAGCATTGAGAGGAACTTAAGACTTAAAAGCAGTGTAGAAGACAAAAACAAGATCCTCCTCAACAACAGCAACACATTTTCAGTCATTTTACAGTTCTGGACACCTTTGTTTTACCTAAACAGGAGGAAGAAGCATTTTTAAATGTAAAAAAAATCAAAATATATTGAAAATTTGATAAACAGTGGCAACATGTTGTTGCTTCAGCATTATGGAGATAACACAGAAACAGAGTTTTAAGGAGGCAAAGAACTTTGACATATTACCTAGTCTTGTACAGAACACCCATTTTCAAAAATAATTGCTTATTTCTCATGGAATGTTATTACAGCCTGCAATGTTATTTCAGAATATAACCATTAATGCCAAGTGGCATTTCCATTTGGCAAAGACCATTTGCAAAGAGGACACAAAGAGGAAGGTACAGAAAAAGTCACATATGACAAAAGAGAGAAAGGGAGGGAAGAAGGAAAAAAATGGACCAGTTTTCATCATTGTGACTGAATGAACAATGGGTGCAATTACACACATTCAGGCAGATTCAATCAGCACACTGCACGCTTTCACAACCACTGTTCTGTTGAGTTCAGGCATTTGCAGGAATATTATGTTGTGTCGTCTTCTTGCTTGGCTTTCTCTGCTGTTTCTCAAGAGGCTTAACATTTGTGTGCATAGCAGCTGTATCCACCTGTGTCTGCTAAGTCAGGGTGCCAGGGCCTAAAATTACCCTTAAATGGTGGTCCCCAGGGCACAGAGAATTTCACTGCTGACTTAAAACATGCCCAATCTGCAAATCATCAAAACATAAGGAAAAAAATGGACACTGTGAAAATATGAAAAAGGTGAATTCTCTCTCATTTAGCAAGAAAGCTGTTACAGGCACAGCCCCCAGATGGATTCCAAAAAGGAATATGACATTGCAAATAGAAGGTCTTCTTTCATTGCACATAGTTTTTTCTAAAACAGCTGATGAAGAGCTAACATCAAGTGGAACAAAAATGGAAACTGGTGGTGCAGTGGCATGCTAGCCACATAGTCCTATGCCCTGCATGCCTTCTAAAGGGCAACAGGCAACGACAGAATGAAATAAAGGCAGTCAGACCCAATTCTCACACACACTACTGAAGCAGAGACATCTACTGATATAGAAATTGAGCAAGAGGCTAGCAGACATTGGAGCACAACTGTTACTTTATGAAGGGGTTGACAATGTCACATTCCAGGAGTGCAAAGCTCAAAAGATATTTGATAACACCAGAGTCAAAAGGACCAATTTTAGACACAACCACTGAAAATACAGCTAGGAAATACACATTTAAATGTGTGTGTCCTGACAGTCCACCCTGGGTTACAGAGTCAGCAGCTGGGTAGAGGAGCACAAATAAAAGTCTCACCATTGAGCCTTGCAACACATGTGCAGCATCAATCACATTTTACATAAGATAGAGTTGGTCTCTTTATAATCCTGGATGGCAGAGATGTGCATAATGGATCAAATCAGAGGGCAACATTTTGTCTGGGATCAGCATTCCTTCATCTTCCCAGCAATATCCTTATTCATATACTGTTGGTGGAGGGATGGCGGGGGTGCGGAAAAAAAATAATCCTGCCCACTTTGAGGAGGGTAGGATTATTGAGTCATTTATTTCTCACAATAGTGAAAGGCCTTCCATAAGCAACAAGAGAAATAAGCCAAAAAGGCACTTGTGGGTCTGCTGAAATCCCATACAATTCCATTGCCCTCTGTTTGTGCTTCTTCTGATTCATTGTTTAATAGTGAGTCGCTTCTTTAAGACTGCATATACAGATATAAAGGCCAGGTGAAACAATCCTCTACAAAAATACTGGTTTGAGGGCTTATGTCCATTGGGTCTTGCCCCAAAGAGGCGCAAAGTATACTCTGTATCCATGGACTTCATGGCACCATTTGGCATCTCCCAAAATGGCTTCCATCTACAAGCACCCATAGGGCCATGAAAACTGTTATATGCCCACTCTTCTCCAAAACCAGCAGGTTCAGACTGGGGAATTGCCAGGACCAAGTTTACTACTGTCTGCCGGCTTTGTCTCATTACCTATCATGTATAATCTCTGCTGTGAGCTAGCAATAAGCAGTCTTCCTTATTACCATTGCAATGTTCACATAATTAAATTGTTCTCAAATTGTAGGCTATAACAGCTTACAGACTTAGATGAAATTGTCGTGACAATTCAGAAATGCTTATTCTCTCTAACCTGTTTATAGGAAGAGACACATCCCAATTGTATGTGAAAAAAAAAGCCCTAATCCATTAGAAGTAATGTCATAACTGAGTATGTTGATTGAGCTCATCAAAGTTAAAGGTCTCCAGAAGTCTTTGGAAGTATATTTATCATCACTGACAAAAGGGTTATCCAAGGATACATGGAGCTCTAGACAAAAGTTAAGTTTTGGAAAGAAATTGACCCCTATTCTCATAAGTTGTAAAAATTAGCTATTTTTCTCTACCAAATGAACTTAACAGGGAAGACCTAAAGCTCTGCTTAAATCTCAGGTAATTGTGAAATTCATATTCCCTCTTCATTTTCCACATCTAGTAGCTAATTTATTTTTGTTACATTTCACTAGAATAAACATTTTTTTATTATTATTATTGTTTCCAGTGTTACATAGAAATTCACTTTAGTGGGATAATTATGAGTTTCACATTTTCTCAGAAGGCCAGAAAACATATCAATGCAAAAATATATATGTTACCTACATTACTCATAGGGTAAAATACATTTTACACAGCTAGGGGCAGTCTGGAAGAGGGTCCTTCAACAATGAATTTAGAGGAAGGCCACAGGCCCACTGGGGCAGCAAATATGTCTTCTGTGGCAGAAGGCTTTTCATTAGCAGCAAGACAAGTCTTGCTGATAGACACAAGACAAGATCTGAGCTTCAGTGCTGTGCAAAGCTGGGACACAAAATGTTTCCTATTCCTTTTGCCACTTTTTCTATTCTTTTCTCTTTGCCATTTATACAATGAAAGGTTGGAGTGGGCAAGAGTGTCATTCTACAACAGCATCAGAAATAAGAGACTTTGGAGAAAGAATAAGTAAAAGGACAAGCTATGCCTTTGGGCATTACACATGAAAAATACAAAATTAACTAACATCAAGGAGGGAAAACGTAAAAATTTCTGCATCTTGCAATTTTTGCAGACAAAGCTATTCAATACAGGACTTTTAATGATTAATGAAGAGGATAGGATTGCCTTTCCAAAGCTGCTCTGAGTACTAAATCACAAATGACCTTCAGTGTTTCCAGCTGAGGGTGATTTATCTCATTTTACCACAAGTGTCTATCATTGCTTCTTATAAAAATTGGGTCTATCTACTTCTACTAATATATGTTGCTCCCCTGGGGATAGTTCAGGACCCACCCATCAAGACCTCCCTTATAAAACCACAACAATCTGGCTGAGAGCAACTGCTCTATGCACTCCACCCCTTGCTGTCCTTTGCTCTAACACCCAGGAGGGAAGCAGGATTGAGGTCAGGTTTACTAACCTTTCCCCAGCTCTCAATAGGACATCTAACTCTTCCTTGGATCTATCCTCAGCTTTAAGGCTCCACATTCTTGAGGAAAATGTGTCTGAGAATTTGTGGTATATTAAAAATTCTTCTTTTTAACTTTTTATTTCATACCAAGAGCACAGAAGTATAAAGGGTAAAGAACTAATTTAATGTATAATACAAAACTAAAAGGACCAGACTTTTGAAAATAAGCTTTCTCAATCAGCTTTCCTTCATATAAGCCCCTTTCTGTGTAATCTTTCCAATGCCATTCCTTCCATGCAAATCAAAATGCCTTTTAGGATGAGGAAGTCAGGCCAGGCAAACAAAAGATCCTCCTCTAGCTTTAGCATAGGATTAATCAAGAAAAGTTGGGCTATAATACAGAAAAAAAAGATAACAGAATTCTACCCCGAGTTCCCCGCCATCCGCTTTCACAAGGCAACCTACGCTCCCCCACTTCCTTCAAGGAGGGTAAACAGAGAGGCAGACATGAAACACCACTGGAGATATGGATATGCTTAGTACAAAAGAGAAGCGAGAGTAAAGTTAAAGGAGTGGATTCACAAGTAGGATTTTTGTCATTGTTATAGCATCTAACTTTTTAAGCACTCTTTTATTTTATGCCTTGAAGGCGAAGATCCTTACATAATGTGGTGAAGGTGGGGACAGGCATTCAGAAAGAAAGAAGAAGGTTGGCAATTTGGACTTTATCAGCATATTGGAGCTCACATACATCACTTTGTATACTCTGAAATCGCTGATACTCAACAAAGGAAATTAAAGGCATGAAATACCTGTGATGATGTATGCCAGCAGTTATTATATAATCCAAGCACTTAGCTGGTGCTTGAAACCACTCCTACCAACTTCAAGAACAAGGAGCTTGCTTTCAGCCTCCCTGACCCATTCAGCTTTTGTCCTGCATGCAGAGAGAGAGAGCAGCTAGGATGTCTCCTTTTAGGGAGACCATGCAGATATCATAAGAGCAGTATCTCAGTATTATTTCCACAAAAAAAAAAAAAAAAAAATACATGGTACATAATGAGTCATGGTACCTAATGAAATTTAAAATGGCAACAACTGAGAAGAGTAGCATGATTATCAGTATTTTTTAATGATAAAACTTAAGCTGGACTAAACTGAAAAGGTTTTATTTTAAAAATGAAACAAAATGTACCCAGGGCAAAAAAATACCTCTTCATAAGGGCCAAGGATATTCCTGGACTCGTTTGCAGTGTTAATTTTTCCAGTAGTGATGCTTCTTTGATGAAAATACACTTGCTACACTGTCCCAGTGTATATTATATCTGGTACAGATGCAGTTTTGCATCAGTTTCAGTTTCATTTATTTTTATAGTTCTATTTAGCTATATTTTATCACATATGCTTATTTTAAGAGCAGGACTGACTTTTGCATATTTATTAGCATAATTTTTTACTGTATTACCAAACTTAGTGCTTGTTTAGTATCTTATATTAAGGACTTAAGCCACATTTTACAGACATAAAATGGCACATACAGGAGAAGAAAGAACAAGTATTTAACCCATACAGTGGTGCCTCACTTTATGCAAAATATTTAAACACAGTACTAGTCAGCAAGAGTAAATTTTAAAATTGTTCCTAATGAAGGAAATGCTATAGCAAACATAGGAATACAATCCATATTTCTTACCTTTCATGTAGGCTCTTAATAAGGTTAAAATTACTTGTATTTAGTGTAATTAAATCTTGTTATTTCATGCCATTTCAACTCAGAGAGGTACCCAGCTACTCAGAGTTATTTGCACCTTTTCAGGAAAGAAAATAGCTCTCAGATATATAATTAGCCACAATGACCTACATAGATGTCATCTGCAAGACTGCAACTGAACTCCAGTCTTTGAAGTGTTGGCAGGAATTGCTGCTTAACAGAAACTCATGCATTTCACATGTTACAGGCTTCCACTTGCTGTCTCTTTATTGCTACTCCTATGGTACAGAATTGCATGCAGGATGTGCACTCAGCAATGAATAAGGTGAGTCTTCAGGGAAGTCTGGGAACCAGCACACATCCTCCTCTAAATCATTTTGCTGAGGTGCCATTGCTTTGTCCCACCTAGAGTTTACTCATGCACCTGCTTAATGTAATACCTTTTAATTATGGATTCACACCAGTAGAAAATGATGCAGTAAGAATCCTCTCCTGTAATAAAATACTACTCACTCTGAACACAGAGAACACACTATTCTATAGAGGATGCTGTCTCCATATGAAGATGAAATGTAATACTTTATGTTAACGAAGCGTAAAACTAAAAGGGACATTAAGATAGACTTTTCAGACTCCCTTTGACATAAAGGCCAGAATTGTACCCAGTAACCCCTGCATGGAGCAACATGTCTCGTGATTGACCTAGGATGTATCATGCAATGGTACATTTTATCTTGTCTAAATAACTTATGAGATGGAAAATAAATGACTCTTAAAAGGTTTGGCTAACCTACCCCCACCTTTGGAGAGTCTCACTTGGCAAGTACAGAGGAAAAGGTTCTTGCCTCGTGCTCATCAGTAATCAGTTAATCTCAGTTGATTTGTACATTCAGTAAGACAAAGCCTGGACTCTTCCCAGACATTTGTTCTAAGACATAAACCACAAATGCTCTGGCAATCATCTGACTCCAGCAAACAAACACTGCTACATGCAAGTTCATTGTTTGACACACCCTCTCTGATTTCTAGTCTTGCTGGCAATCCTTTCTGCTCTCTTCATTGCTATTAGGACACATCATATGCCTCAAACATTAACTTTCATGTGTTTCTTCCTCTGGTGTTTTCTCTCTTTTTCTTTTTCAGGCAGCTAGATCTTTCCTAGTACATACATCCTTTAAAATAGCTGCTTTGTTCACACTTTTTAAACAGTCAATTCCCAAGGGCTCAATAGCCTACTCTCTTCAACACCTTATTTATAAATTTTCTTTCTCCAATACATTATCTGCTAATCCAATTCCAAACTATTTACCAGCACGTACTCAGGAAAGAAGTCTCTTTCTTTTAAAAATTCAGTTCATATTCTTATCCTGCTCTGGGATTAGCTCTGGCTGGACATGAAAACAATTCTTCTGCAAGTATTTAATAATCTCTCTTTCTACTTATATTAGT
This sequence comes from Ploceus nigricollis, assembly GCA_013399945.1. Classification (NCBI taxonomy): domain Eukaryota; kingdom Metazoa; phylum Chordata; class Aves; order Passeriformes; family Ploceidae; genus Ploceus; species Ploceus nigricollis. The sequence continues at coordinate 708,158 of VXBC01001445.1, read as the reverse complement.
TTTCAATATGATGGACAGCTCCATTCTATTAAATTGCTCTTCAGCAGTGCCATCATGTCCATTTCCTTCCAGAATGATTTCCTCTTTCCCTTACTCTTACCCATTCTCTTTGCCTCCCTCTGTCTGCTTTCTTCTATTTCCATGTTAATTCTTTCATTGACTTAAATCCCTGCAGCTTTAGCAGTGTTTCTTAATATTTCTCATTAAGATATTTACCTGTTTCCTATTTAATTTCTTCTCATTTCTACCAGTGAGTGTCATAAAATTAAAAGAGGATCATAATGCTACCTATGCATTTGGACCAGTTTTGGAAAAAGGAGTCCTTTATCACTCACATCTCCTTTAATCTGGATGACTTGTTGAGTATTTTGGTCAGGGTAGCAAGAACTCCAGACACCTACCTAGCTTAAAAGCTACCCAAAACTAGGGTCATCAGTCTTTAGTCTTTTTTCCTCCAGAGCACTCACTGTGAAACTTTTAATGCATTTTTGGCATCCTTCCACAAGGTTTTTTTATTAGGCAGCATACAAACATTCTTCTCCAAAGCAGTCTGCAACATTTACAGCTACTCACACTTTTTAATTGACAGATTTCCATAGCTTATAAGAATCTTCATTAAATCTTTCTGATCTTCTGCTGTCTCTATAAAGCAAACACCATCCACTGCATTACTGTTCTTTGGCTGCCTATTCTTCATTCTTTGGGTATCTCTAATTACTTCCCTGTCTATTCTGTCCATCTAACTTTGTGGTATTAGCTTCATTCAGTGTAAACCATTGTTTGAAAGATATTTATGGGCAGCTGGGACAAGAAAATCTTCACACTTCCTGCTGCTCTCCATGACATATATTCTACAGGTTTCTTCACTTCCATCACAACCTTAATGTCAGGGTTGATTCTGAGTTTTCTCCTGCTGTGGCTAATCTGCTTCTGTGCTATTCTCTGTATTACCCCACTAGTTTCTGACAACATTATCTTCAATAACTTTGTGTCCTCTCATCCGAGGAAACTGAGTCTTCTCCTGGTTTTATCAAATCCCAGCTCCCCACTGCTGACTATGGATTTTCCTTTACACAAATTACAATTCAGAAGTTTTAATTCCTTTCTTGCTCGTTTTGGAATACAGTCCAGAGTTAGAGAGCAATTGGTGTAGAAGTTGCTTCAGCAAAAGTTTTTCCACTGAAAAAACATAGTTAATATAAAAACAATTTCTCACTGCAATAAGTTAGTGCCACAATGAAATTTTCATCAACAAAAGGTCTTGCAAATCCAGAAATGTAGAACTTCTGTTTGAAACTAGCAGCACAGAGGACCTCATTGTGGCCAGTTATTCATAGAAAAAAGCCTGCTCACATCCCTGCAATTTCTGATTATTTTTAAACTTAAAATTTGGTGTGTACATAATAGTCACTCCATACCCATCCAGCCAAATTAACTTCATTTCTTTGGGGTTTGTTTGGTGTTTTTGTTGTTATTTGTTTGGGTTTTGTTTTGCTTGGTTTTGGTTATTGGAGGGTTTTGTGAATATCCTTTGAAATTTGCTCTGTCTAGTTTGGTAGATCAGTGGTCTCACTTTTCTTCTCATACCAAGCAACAGCAGTGGTGCAAGGGTAGTCTCATGTTTAATGACTCTCTGAATTTCTCTGGTCATTAATTTTTCAGCTCAGACATTACTGAAACACCTTTCACTTCCTTTCTTATAGTTTTGTCTTCTTCAGTACCTTGTTACTTACTTTGTAATCTTATGAAGAGTTTTGCTGTGACAGATGTGGTCCTGAAGACAGGTTCATTGTATTCCCTTTCAGCAGGACAATATTCCTAGTAGCATAGCAACCAGCAGATTGAGACAAATTTGAATTTTTTCTCTACCTCACTATAAACACCTTCACTATGGTAAATACAAATTGTACTGCATGCAGACTGTAGGAAAATACAAAACAAATGAGTACTTCCAACTTTCAGGGAGACTCCAGCCAGGCTCTGGCTTTGGCAAGTGAAAGATTGCAGGCAGTACATCTTATTACATGGGTGGTCGAGTTATTGAACTTTATTGACAAAGGGCTGGATTTTCCAGCAAGACAGAGCTTCATTAAAATTCTGCAGAGACTGAAAATTCAATAATCTCTCTCACAAAGCACTGCATGAGTAGGGCTGATTAGGCAATTTCTCTCTCATTCCATTTCTTTTGCTAAAAGCGTTGTTACTTCTTGTTGGTACAAAAAGAGAATCATTAAATGAGCATTCGCTATACTTGATTAAGCAGAAAGTTTTAAAGGTGCATTGGCTCTCTTTCTCTAGAATTAATTGAGGCCTTAAAAAAGTTGCAATAACAACACCACTACCACTTAATCTTTCTAAGCTGAATTATTTAAAATTTGGATCTGATGAATCCACTTATGGCTCTTTGTGGCTTTCAATGCTCTGTTTTTGTAGTTACTTGTACATTTGCAGCCAGGTCTGCTGGGTACTGGGAAGAGTGTGTGAATTACTCTCTGCTTAATTTCTTTCCTTGCAAATCACAATTTATTTACTCTCATTGGGTTTCAGATTAAGAGACCCCTTAAGAATAGAATGATAGGACCAGATTGAAGATCAGCTACCTGATTATCTCTTTTTTGGCAGTGGCTATCAGTTGTTAGGAGGGCAAGTAGCACAGCAAGACTATTATTATACTTCCCTTGGGAAAGACAGGAGCCTCAGCAATCCATAGTTTAGGGAATTCTTGACACAGAGATTGTATCCTCAAATTTAATAACTGTTAGTGGATTTTTCTTCTGTGACTTTGTTTATTCAAGTGCCCCACCATCACCCCTCTCTTGTCCAGCATGATGGTGCCCTGCTGCTTGCAAGAATGTTTTCCTGTAAGCAAAGCCAGTTTAGAGACTAGGACACCTTATAAATCTGCTCTTAAGAGTCTGTTCACAGTAATCACAGAAGCAATTTCCTCTCTTTGTTGTTTGTAGTGTTTTTCGTTGTGGGTTTTCTCTATTTTTGGTTTTGGCTTTCGGTTTTGGTTTGGGGTATTTGTTATGAATTGAGAGGGGCAGATGCTATGAGATGTTAGGATTTTATTTATGCAAAGAAAGATGATGAAAAAAATCCAAACCCTACAGGATGGGAGCTTCAAAAGAGAATTAGAGGACAGACCATTCCACTTATCTTCTCTACTCTTGATCAGTCCTGTATTACTGATTGTTCTTTTTCCCAAAACAGTTAAGCTGCACCCAAAATAGGGCATCTAATACCACAGACAATGTCAGTACGTGGTTGCTCAACAACATAAGTTGTATAACCTAGTTTGGTCCTCAAAAATAAGGTGAGGAAGCTGCTGCTGTAATTCAATATCTTCTGCTGTTTTTGGAACACAGATCAATCCACTCTGACCCTGACTGTATTAGGAAAAAAACCCAAAACAACCAAATACCACAGTCCTGATTCCAATTGTATTCTGCTCAGCTGAACTCCTATTAACATCAGTAAAATTTTGTCTAAGTTAGCACTGAGAAAAACAAAACAAATAGTCTTCTAAATATGGTCCAGTATTGGTGCAGGTACATAAAACTGTGCATTGAAATATTAATGCGAAGCTTAGGTATTGCTGTGCCTCTCACCCTTTGATCACCATTTCTGACAAACTGATATTTATCTTGAAAATTTTTTTCAGTTAAAGGCACCCAAAAATATTTCAGAACTCAGTACAGTGAGAGACCACAGGCCAGAGGAACAGATGTGTAGCCTGAGACATCTGGGTACCAGATGAGGGTGTAAGAAGCACCAGGTGGCAGCAGGACCCAGCAACATGCCAGCAAAGGCTTAACATACGTGGGAGACCTGTCCTGCAGAGAGAAGCAGTAGAGTAGAAAGGCTTAACCGTTTCCATGCTTAATTCCTTAAGATACCATTCTTCAGATTAAAATTTTGGACACAGTTTTTGCCAAATCTGAACGTGACATATAAACAGACTTTCACCAGATCTACCATCCTCATAAGGTTATGTGTTCTACAGCCTGGAAAAGCAAGTTTCAAAAAGCAACTTCTCTTTGTTAATGGCTTGGGAGATACTCCAGTGCAGGTCTCTACAGCTGTCTTCATACATCTATCCTTTCTAAAACACTGTTCAGCACAACTGCTTTATCTCGAAACTCTTTTGCGTGTTATTCTATTTTGCTATTTTTCTGAGCAGACTTTTGAAAGAGATTTGCTGGCAGTGTTCACAAGTCTGCACGAGGGGGCAGGAGAGGCTCACACTTTCAGCAGCAAAAGCTGCCTGTGACAAGAGAGTAAGAGAAAAAAGTGACTTTAGCACTGCAAGTCCCTCTGGTTCTTTACCCTTCTCCTCTCCTTGAAGACAGCCTTTGCTACTCTTTCACAGTAGTGGCTGGAAAATAAGTATGGCTCTCAATAAAACTTGTGTCAACAAAAGTCTGCAGATTTGTCTCAAATACACATAAGTGTCTGAGATTGTTAGCAGGAAAAGGCCATTTTTTCATAGCAATTTCCATTCCTATAATTACTTTGAAATAAATACCAGTAAGAGCTGCAGTTAAAAGACAGATCAGAACGTTCCCTTCCCTTATGTTTTTTTTCTGACCATAATTAAGACACTGTGCTTTAAAATCAGGAAACACAAACACCACGGCCTGGGAAATGTGAGGAATAGGGTTGCAGGAGAAATTAGTAGGATCCCTCATTGCAATCACAAAGTAGTCCAGCAAAGTGGATCAGAGCTTGAGTGAGCCAAGCCATGATCCCATGTAAATCAACGTCAATCTCTTGATGCAGTAATACACAATTTACACCTAATAAAGAGTGGCTCACATTCTTCTGTGGGGAAAAAAAAAGTGCTGAGAAGAAAAAGCTCTTGTTCATATGTTTACCTAATCCAACTATTTGCTACAGTAATAACCACTAAAATTTGTTTTGGACCACTAACCTTCAGTCTTCTCATCTCCCATACATTTTTGAAAAAATAAGTGTACAAACAAGAACCATGAGAATGTTTGATAGATCTGAAGCTGAAACCAACCATTTTTTCTGTAAAATAAATAATGTAGCCTTGCAACAGTTTTAGAAGGTAGAGGACTATTCTTTTCATGTAAAGAGACGAAAAGAGGGTGTCACAAAGGCAGTGACTTGACAAGGGAAGACAGAAGAAGACAGAGTAAATGGGAAGTTTCTCGTTACTCAGCATCTATTCAGGTTCCATCACAATTGCTGCAGTTATCACCTTCCCTTATCTGCAAAATAATCCTCAGTGTCTCAGTCCTGCAGAACTATTCTACATAGGGAAGCATGACATGAACCAGGGTAGATCATTAAGCTCTGAAAATACAGGGCAAGAAGTATGAAAAATGTTGACCTTGCATGAAGTGGTTGCATTTGTCTAATTCTCTCTCTGGGGAGAGTCCACACCCCTGCCACAGCTGTGGATTACTTCTGCACTCTCCTGTGCACCCATTCCAATGCTTCTTTATCTTGTGAGATAACTTAACTTCCTAAACTAGCTAATAATAAAGCTAACAAAGTATCAAGCTCACCTCTTATAAAAAGAAATGAGATATCAGGCCAGCTTCAGTGTCCTAGAAAATTCCACCTTAGTATGCCTCAAATGCACATCAAGGTCAAGTCACCAGGTCAACTCTATTGGGAATGCTGCTACACCTTTGCAGATCAGGAGATCCATGAAGAAAGCATTAAGGTTGAAGCCATCACAGACAACTGGTCATATGTGCCATAACACAAGAAGGGAATTTAGCTCGAGCCTCCTATTAACTTTCTGCATTTATAGCAACCACTCAGGCAGAGGCTTCTGGTCTAGTATTTAGTTCTGGGACTGCTGGTCCTCTTTAACCACTTCTCCATCAGTGGGCATATTTGCTCCAGTGGCTAACTCGACACCATTCCTGTCAGGTATTCCCTTCAAGACCATCTCTTTCTTATATTTCTCTGACAAATAAGTGTTTTGTTTGAGATCCTTCAACAGAATGTCTCAGGTCCAAAGGGTCCTGTCTTCATTCCACAAACCACAGCAGTAGTTAGTAATGTAGTATCACTGAGGATTGCTAGATGTGGGTATGGCTACTCTGATTCTGCATTTTAAGGACTTGGGTGAGAACCTACCTGATTTTGAGTGCCCAAAAAATGCTCCCTGATTTACACAGGCTCATAAGGTGACTTAAAATTAAGAATGTGTCTGAAGCACCTTGCTAAATCAGACTCTACTGAGTGACATTGCCCATAAAGGATACAACAATAAAAAAATCCAGCTGTTGGCACCAAGGAAGGCTTCTTCATGCTGGGTGGCCAAGACCACATTTTCAAAGTAGGGAGATGAAGGCTATAATTGAGGCTTCCCATGTGTGTTCAAATCAAAGCCTTACACAAAACTGTTAAAAGCAATGAGAAGACTTGCACTGACTTTAAAACTTTTTGAATAAAGCTGTTACATAGCAAGTATTGCAGATAAGGCCACCACAGATTGGCACTCAGACAATAGAGGCAGATTTCAGGTAAAATCAACCACTTCGGTGCAAACATACCATTACTGAATAATTTTGCCCCTGATCTGATCCTTATCACAGCCTGCAACAAAATCTCAAGCTTGTGAGCTACATCCTGGGTACATCACAATCACTTGACTTGGAGATCTCTTTGTATTCCACCAATTCAACCATGCAAAAGAACAGATTTGCATAGTGCAGAAATCAGTCATTGCATAAGTTCATTGGTTTTATTATTTAAGGCAAGGACTCTATTTTTTCTATATTTCCCTGCAGAAAAATTGTATTCAATGGCAATTGCAAGTCACAATTGCACACTGCTGAGATAGAGGTGAAACAGCAATAGTTAAATGCTTCCCTCCTGTGATGGTATTAGCATGACTGCTAGGAAATATGTGCTTGAAAATGCCAGAGAAAGTGATTTGTCTGTGACAGAAGCTGTTTTAAAAAGAGAGAAAATGAAAACCACAACCACACTAAAATAAAGCCTCTTTTAATGAGCTTCGGATGCCTTCTGGAAAACTGAGAAGAGATTTTAATGCACAAATGGTTCTTCTGGTATATCATTATATTTTCTGTTGGAAGGTTTTGTTGGGTAGTTTTTTTGTTGTTGTTGTTTGGATTTTTTTACCTACTAAGGATATTTTTTTTTAATTTAACTGAGAACAAGACTTCTGTTGTTAGAAACAGAAAGCAGGAAGAACCAAATTGGTCTAGTCATCAGAAGAACCAGTGTGAGAGATGTTTACCTGAACCTAACCTAGATTCCTGAGGATACCCACCAGTATTTCCTGGAGCATGGATTGGTAATCAATTTAGCTTTGTGTTGCTGAGCATGAGTCATTGGAAATCATAATGATCAAGTGTCATCTCTAAGGTGAAAGTAAAGAGAGGAAAGTACATGGAAAAAATCTAATATGCCTTTGCGGACCCTGCTTATGGGCACAGAAAAAGATAGAGCAAAATTACTCCTCTTGAGGGTGTGATGGTTTTCAGTCTATTTGATTGTGGCAACCAAGCTGCATGCCAGTCTATTGCTCTCCTGTTGAATTCCCCTTTGTCATATTGCCTGCTCAGAAGAACTGACATATTTATGTCTTATGTTATCTGTCCTTAATCTGTCACATTTTACACCACTAGAGACATTAGTGGGGTCCCATTACTGCTATACTCGTTGAAAAACCAGCACTCTTATCCTTCACTCTAACACTCAAAGTGTAACCCTGTCATTGAGGAAGTAATCTGAACTTGTCAAGTAGTATCTGACAGCTTCTCATTCATATTTTTTTTCATGAAGTTGTATGAATTTATAGTTCTTGCCTTCAAAATGAAAGGAACAAGTAAATAATTGAAAATTATGAACAATTTCAAGGTGCAAGCTCTGTACTATTCAACTATATTTCTACTTGCTTTCCAATGAATCTGTGCACACTAACCGAGGCTCAAGAAGTGCAGAACATTTTCCCTATGAGAGTTATTTATGGCATCATTACAGGGAAAAGGTCTATACTCATCTTTAAGGCTTCCTGAATGAGTAACACAGGTATGAAACAAGGATTGTTGAAGGCTCCTCCTTCAAACAAGTTTTATGAAAAAATGGCAGCTTTTACCTGAAGCATACAGGCCAGGCATTTATCTGCCAGAAGCAGTTTCAGAAGCCGAATATCAATTTCAAAATGCCACCTCTGAGACCACTCTCTAAATCCAGGCAATATAGAGAGAGGTCTCATCACATTGCCAGTTGGCTGGATCAGACTTTCTCTCATCCCCTCCATTCAGTGTGACTGTTATTCTTAGACACCTAAATTCATGACATAATGATCCAAAGTCAGCCCCGTACATTCATGTGCTGTAACCAAGCTTTTGAACTGGGGAGGAGGGAAGGAATTCCTCTACTGCAAGTCATGATGTCTAAATCCTTGTCTGGAACTGATCCTAACAAAGTAAGGCCTTGAATTCCCTTCTTAGAGAGGAGTTTTTCACACCTGATGACTGTAGAGCTTGATATTTTCTCAACTCTGGCTGATCATTTACATGCAGGCTCTATGACAAACATTTATTCTTTATTTTCCTTAAGTCCAACTGCCCAGTTAGACCTCAAGTTTCCCTTTGCTCATTCCCTCTGCTTATTTCACACAGTGGATTTCCAGGCTAGGAGGGAACATGCAGCACTGCTGCTGTCTGCTGCATAAACAACATAGAGGATGAGAAGAGGAGATCCAAGAGAAACATCTTACCTATGTAAATGCTATGTCACCTGCTTTTCAATAATCAATTGCCCTAGGAGAGACATCTGAAAGCATTTTGTCTGGCAGAAGTGAGATGTTCATAGGCTGTGTGTAGGGTCAGATTTAAGTTTATTCTTTATACTTTGGCTTGTGGCTGTCACAAGTCAAAATAATTTACAGTGAGGGTCTTAGAGAGACCAGAGTCAATGCACTCCTTGCCCACTTACAAACTTCACCTGCCTCATGGTGAGATGACTGTAGTGCATCTTTACAAGACAGTTTTGAATCATGTTTCAATTATCCTTAATATCTTGTCTTGAAAGCATGCTCAGCAATATGAAAGACCTATTCCATACAGGCTATTGACAACACATTGCACCCGCAATTACAATTACAGGAGGGTTCCAAGTAGTTGAAACCCTCCTGTAATTAAATATTCCATTATTCTCTGAGCTGTGTCAGACACAGAAGTGTCACTGAGATTCAGATCCTTCATCTGCTACCCTTTTGCAAAGGTTCTCTGAGACCAATTAAATTCTTCTGACATCAGTCCTGTGACATTCCCTCTTCACAGGACAGAAGTGTCTTGAGGTTTCAAGCTGCCACTTTCTCCCACTGCATGCTCAGACTTTAGCCTCTATTTCTAATTTGATTGCCAACAAGATCCTCTCTAAAAGGGCTGAAGAGAAAAAAGCTTATGGAGGAGACTGAAAGACATGGTTATTCAGCATCCACCCCCATCTTTGCTGCTGTCTTCCTCTGTACCTTCATGTCTGTCTGCCTTATTTCTTTTCTTTCATCACACATTTGTCCAGCAAAGAAGGAAGGCATTTATTAGGTCGAGGCCTAGTTTGTATTCTTGTCTTCTCTTCTAGGTGCTGCCACACTCTTAACCATTAATACATAACAGCGAAATAAATCTGCAGTTTCACAAGCTCATCTAACCAAGAACTGAAGAAGTAAGTAGCTCAGTTGTTAACTTCTTTGGCTGTTACTAAACTCTTCCAGGCATCAATGAGAAAAAGACAAGAAAACTCCTTGGGAATAGAAAATGTCTGGTCATAATTATAATGCCGGTGTCTAATCTGTTACATGAGAGTTCAAGACCAAGACTAAATGTTTGAATTCGCTCCTGAAAAAATGAGACTCAAGCTTATAAAGAAACTACTAAATCTCTACTACAAAATTAACTACAGAATCAGTGGACCATGTTAACAAAGAGCAGCTAAAGAATAAATTCAAAGAAAAGCAGATATCTCACTCCCCTCGAGCTGCTTTCCTTTTGCTTCTGTCTGTCTACATCAGTTAATGACCGCTCAAGAGCTTATCCCTCCAGCTGCCAAGATATCTCAAACCCAGAACCATTTTTTGCCTATAGCTGGCCAGCCAATCCCCAGAAGGGTGGAAATCATCACAAATTTCAGTCATGTGCAACTTGAAAGTGGTATCCTGTCTCAGCAGGATTACACCAGTTGCTCATTCATCTGGTAGTGTTTTTCTCATCCTGAGTGCTAGGAGTTGAAGAGGGGCGAGAGACCACAAGGCCATAAAGTTCACAGGAAATAGTAACAAAGGCTGTTGCCTTCCATCCAGAAGGCAGACATACGTCAGAGATGCATCTAGTTATCCTTACATACCTGGCAAAAATTCATCTCTGCTACTGCAGCAAGTAAAAGTAGCTGCATTTGCAAAGAGGGCTTTTATAAAGATTTAAAAAATGAGAATGAAATTCCTCCCATGCAAGGTTGTTGTACACCATTACTAGTTCCACAGATGCATAGCAACTGCTAAATCCATGCAGGGCCTGATGCACCAGCTGCATCTGCATACTGATTTTGTGTGCTGAGCTTCTGTTGTGTATGGAAGCCAACAATGCACCCACACTGTTTACTCTCTGTAGCCTGAGTCTCCAAGCTCTAATAGCAGAATTGCAGGAAGTTTCCCTTACAGGTAAACAGGTGTTAACACCCTCCTTATATAAATAAAGGCACAGGGCTTTGGAACTAGCTGTTTGTGTATTTACACTCTGGTTCATCAACCCTAGTACTTAATTGCTTTTTCCAAATTAAAGCAGAGAAGAGAGACAAGTTCAGTTAACGAATAAACTGTTCCCATTGTTAATTAATCAGTGGCAGAATAATGATTCAGAATCAGAGTTCCTCTGTTCTAACCATACTCAAAAGGAGATCAGCTCACCTCCTCCCAAACACTTGAGAAAGGCAGCATTCAGAGGTTGCCTAGCAAGTGAGCCAACGCAGGCTGTGCTACAGAGTGTGCTGCCACAAACGTCGTCTTGACGCACTCCCTCTTCAGCTCCCTCGTCACCAGCTCTGGGTATGTGCAAAAAAGGAGAATTTCCCAGGTAATCAGGGCCTTAAACAGCCAGGACTAAGTTTTGGCCCCAAGTCCTGGCACACCACTCAGATGGCAGAAAGCTGGTGTGCAGTGTTCCTGGTGTGACATGCATAACAAGCAAGTCACTATCACCGCTACCATCCACATTTGTCACACTCTTCAAATGCTCTCAATGTTTAGCTTCGTTAGTTGGAGCCATTAGAGTAGCCACAGTAGCTAGTGCTGGATACATTCAGGGGTTCACTCTGAAGCTGTTGCCCTGTGATTATGTTCTACAAAGAATTAGATAGAAATTTTTTCCAGAGCAAATTATATTAGACCTGAGACTACGGGGTTAATAAGAAGTGAAGAGCAGCCAGGCAAATTGCCAGGCAGAAATGGAAAGCATGTCACCACTGGAGAGGAACAGCTCACCTTCATCACAGACAAACTGAGATGGCATCTGCTGTAGGTCTGCCAAGTGCCCGCATTTCCTTGCCTTGATTTCACCTGTGGCAGCACAGGCAGGAGAGCTGGCTATGCACGTGGTCAGGACATTCTGCTTTGTTTGAGTACTCGGCAGTCCATTGACCTGGCATTTTACGACGAACTCAAAGCACATTTATCCAGAACACTGGGAGACTGGGGGCTGGAGGGCTATTCCAAGAGCTGAACTGACAGAAGTTGATGTCCTCATCATTTATGGCTTAATCAGTTTAATCATTGTGTCACCAGGGCATTACAAAAATAACAACTAGCTTCCAGACCGGTCGATACATTTATAAGGTTTTTGTACATTGACCTCATAATACACAGCTGACTGTGTAATCTGCCCTGATGGAAGAAAATGGCAAATTATCACCAAAAAAAAAAAAAAATTCTGGCATGGTATTACCACACTCCACAGAGACTAGCTAAACTAAAGTAAGCCCTCAACAAGTGTACTAATTAGAGGATGAAAGGAATTGATACAAAGTCAAAAAACCCAGGAAATCAAATTTCCAGGGATATTTGCAAAGCTGTGGGTGTTTTCTGTGCTCAGCGAGACAGTGCTGAAACGTCCACAAAAACAAGGACCTTCTTTCCACAGGCTTCAACAGACAGTTCAAATTTAAGTACTGCAAAGAATGGCACGTGAGAAAACGGAAATTTGAGGGAGAGGTGAACAAAGTGATTATTCAAGGAAAGAATGAGTGAGGCAAAACTTACATGACCCAGCCAGTGTATGCTAAAGAAATTAAGGGCAGGGGTGATAAGAGGGAATGAATTTTGGAAGTCCGTGATCTGGGGACCAGGTGCACAGTGACAGAGTTAAAGGCCTGGGACACCAGTGGATTAGACAGTAGTTTCTGAAGTAGCAACAGCAGGAAGTTTATGCAGGAAATAAGTAGCAGACAACCTCTTCAGAGACAAATATCTTGTTTTCCTACAAACTTTCCTAGTTAAGAAAAAGAAAGAACCCAAATAAATCCCATATAACGAAGTCATCAGATTATTTTTTTTTACTTTTTAAGTAAACAAAACGTTCTTTTAAGTTCTGTAAGAGGCATTAGTGGGTTTTAAAATAAGAAAAATTAACACCACATTTCCCACAACTGAGCTTGCACACCCCAAGAGTTTTACTGCCTACTCTGGTTTCCTTTGTTTTGTTAGTTGTGCTCCACATCAGAAACAATGAAAGCTTTTTTTTGTTGTTGTTGTTAAGAAACATCTTTCAATTGAGCTGTAAACCACTCCTGGTGTATGTGAGCATGGATGTGTGGGGGTGTGTGAGCAAGCTTGTTTGTGACAGATGAAGAGTGGATACATGTGTAATAGGGGAAAAATGAGAGCTAAGAAAGAAAAATCCAGTCTAGAGTGGAATTAAGCAGTTGTGAAACAGGATTATAACAAGATGAGGTTATTTTTGTGATTTTAGGCCAGTTGTGGAAGTGGGAAACCTAGAAATTCTTTCAGTTAATAGCAAGGCAATTCAGAGTTCATTAAATGCTCTTGGTTGTTTGGCTGTTTGTTTTAAATCTCCCAGCAACAACGGGGAGAAGATTTGCAAAAAACTATAGGAGGGAAAAGTTCCATGGGGTTTTAAAAAAAAAAGAAAAAGGAAAGGAGAAAAAACTCTATCCATATGAATAACAGCTCTCTCTGTGCTGGGCTTCTTTTAACAAGATTTGCTCTTGTAGGTTTCTATATTGTAACAGCTGGGCTGCATTTTTTCACCATTCCTTCTTAAGCAAAAAACCCAGGGATTTTAGTGGGACCTGGTGCAGATTACAACAGCTCAGGGTAACTAATCAACTGCTGCTGGGTCAGAAAGAAAAAAGATCTGCTGCTGAAAAATGGCAGGAATTGTTCCTCTCTTTCAACTAAAGTGGTGCTGAGTACTGCTTCCTTCTGGCAGTTTCTGTGCTACAAATTTTTCTTTTAAAATCTTATTTACTTTTCCAGCAGTGATTCAGGCAGTTACTTAAGGTCCTGCAGCTAAATCAAATATTTAATTTTCATCTAGTGTCAGTGAAAGATAACAGAGCTCGGCAGGTACTCAGCATGAACAAATTGAGATTTCGATTACTACAAGTACTTCTATGTTCTCAGATAACCATAGATGCAGTCCATCCAGACAATGGGTAGTTAGTAGGAGCCATTCTTCCTAAGAACCATTTTGTCCTGCTCCTTTCCCAAGGCTGCCAACAGTGCTAAGTGGTTCCTTGGGAAGCACACACTTGACTCCACTGGGCTGAATCCCACCACGTCACGCAGCTGGCATTTGAAAACAATCTGCCCTCACTGCTGGGACAGCACAGGGCTGGAATACTCACCTACAGGTTAAGCAGTCAGCATTCCATTTCCAGTCCTGCAAAGCCATCCAATTACTCACCATGCAATTACTTGGTAGTCAGTAAATAAAATTCACATGATCAGAAAAATACTGCTTTGTTAGGGAAAGGAGGAACAGGATAAATAGAAAATTAGGGGGTTCTTTTCCAGTAGAGAAAAATATTAGTTTCAAAATTTGTATCCATATTTCTTCTCCAGTTCAGGGATGTTTGTCTGGATCCATTTCTAGCCTTAAAGTGCTAGGATGACTTACCATCTAAAAAAAGTCTCAAATTTGGGCAATGTGTCTTAAGTCCTTTTCAACTAATTCAGCCTGCAGACTCCAGAAGCTGGGCCACCCCAGTTTAGGTCCATGTGCTGTTAGCAACTGGCAGTGTGTAAGGCAACAGAAGTATTATACAAAACCTTGGTAATGGCTGTATTCTGCCTGTTAACTTCAATAAGTTTAACAAAATAAAATTACTCAAGCCTAGCAAATCTGTTGACTCTCCAAAGCTGGAAAGGACCCAAATTTACTTTCTCCTCAGTGCTTAAAGCCACTATTTCGTAGACAACTGAAATAATAATTAAAAGAAAATTGGCCCACTAGTACTGGAGCTAACTTTAATTCTATTGCCCACACCAGATACAATGCAGAAAAGTCAAACCCTCATTGTAAAAGATATATCAGGTTTAACACGTACATCAGGTTTATACAGGAAAACCAAGTGGTACATTCAGCTTTGGAATATGATGACCTATCAGTACTTTCTACATGGCAGAGGGAGAAGTGGTGGTGCCACTTTCAGGTTCAGCTAGCTTTGGGGATCTGAAAATCTAGTTTAAATTCAGATAGCTGTAAGATTATGTGGAAACATTGGGTAGAAGGAATGGAAGAAAAGTTTTATAAGGATGTGCTCCCAGGAAATCCCACCTATTTGCATGGCAAAGTGATCACAGTGATCTGATAAAGCAAGAGAACTGGGCTCCAGAGTTTTTGTTCAGAACATGTACATAGGCATGTAGACCACTTCCCTGGCTCAGCAGGTTGCCCCCCAATCCCCTTTCTAGTAGTGCAGTGAGAAGTGCTTTAAAATGCATATAGGGAGATTCTTTAGGTAGTCTACAGATAGATCCTATAGATATATAGGTAGGTTTCTGGTGCATTTCTATTCTAATATTGGCTGTCCTGAAGAGCTAGGATTATGCAACTCTACTTGCAACTCAGCTGAATGCATTTTAATTTCAGGATTTTTCTTATCATGTTCCATCTCAGTTTTCCTTTGTTTATATTTATCCTGCCTACACTCCTAAATATTTCCTTTCCTCTGACCCCTCTCTTCTTGGTATTCATGTCACACAATTTTTTCAGACTGTTAACCATCTTTCTGTTTCAGCATCCTAAAATTAAACCAGATTTAGAATCTTCTCTCATAAATCAAACACAACATGAACAACTAACACATCTCTTAAAGGTGACTCCTCTCACTGAGCTGGACTTGAGAGGCTGACAAACTCACAGCCTAGGACTTCACAAACTAGGTCAAACAACTGTAATTTCAGCTGTGCATTTCCTGCCTTTTTTCCCTGCATGAAAACATACATTAATAAACTGATGCTGAGAAACTCCAAAGAGCAAATCACAGAGTTTAGTCAGCTGAAGAAAAGGCAGAACGTCAATTTGAACACACAAATCTGAAAGTGTTTTTACCTGATTTTTGATCCATTTTTTGTGTTGACAACAGAGGGGGAAAAAATGCCCTCTCTATGACATTCGCATAATATTATAGAAATTTCCTTCTCTGCAAGTATGAAAGCACTATGTCATAAGGGGAAGGCAGGAGATGTTTTTGCAAGTTCTAGGCTACTATTTCATATTTATTATGTAGACTCTTTGGATTAAGAAGCTGGCATGTCTCAAACATATCCTGCTTGCTTGAGTGCCATAGTATTGGAAAGAAGCATTCAGTGCTTCATGTTTCTTCTGTATTACAATAGTATTAGTTACAAACCATGCATGGAGACTGATTACTTTGCCCCAGAGCTATCTGGCTCTCCAGGCTAAACAACTACTCACTGTCTCAGAACAAGGACAGAAATTAAATGCACAGCTGAGTCTTTGCAAATCTTGACTAAAGGCTGGAAAACAGCATGTCCACCCTTCAGCTTTCAAGGATGTCTATGGGAAAATAATGCGGAGGAATAGAGGAAAGGCATGGGAATTACTTTGTAAGACAGTATGATTCTCTAATTGCTCAGGAATTAAGAGGTGAGATGTAATTAATCACTACAACTAATTCATTATTTAACCTTGACAAAATCCCTACTGATTGATTCTCTGCTCAGGTTTTCCTGTACGCATATTCAGAATATTAGATAATGCAAAGAAAGTCACCCAGATTTTTAAAAGCCTTTAGGAACTCTCAAAGATAATAACTATGCCTGAGAGTACTGCACTTTTAGGAGGTAAAGCACTCATTTAACTGCAGCCATGTTACCAAGTCTCCTCACACACAATTTCCAAGCTTAAGTACCAGTTGCAAAGTCATACCGCAGATAGAGAGCCCTTTCCCACTACCTCACTGTTCCTGTACAGCACAACTGCTGCAATAACCCTGCAGACAAAGCCAGGAAGTCTGTGATACACCCTGGGCCATGACCATCACAGATTTAAGCTGAAAAGTTTTGAGGGCAGTCAGCCTGAAACAAGGGATGATAAGTGGCTATCATCTTTGTTGTGGGATTTTGCTTGAATGCCAAATGTTTTTTTAAAGACTGTTATTTTAGGTGCCCTGACAGGGCAGAATGGATCAGCAGCACTGAAAGTACCAACATATTTGAGCTAAAAAAAAAAATGTTCTCCTACAGAATGTAGTAGAAATAGCCTAGGGGGCAATGTATATGAAAAGAAATAAAAGATTCTATCCTCTTTAAACTTCCTGGTCCCAGCCACCATATTGTCTGGAATTGATTTGGTATAAGTAATACAGCCTTTCAGATTTGGAAGAAACCCAAAACATAAGTCCAAAATACATTCACTACCACCCCCTCTTCTTAAAGAATAGCCCAAGTCTTTTTCAAGAGCACATACCTTGCACTGTGTCCAGACCTTTATGTTAAAAAATTCTAAAAAATAAAGCCTCTTCTTGTATGTCTGTGCAGAGGCAGCTTCATAGCCAAGCTCTCAGCTGGAAGCTCTAATACAGGAATCAGAGTCCTTTTGTGCCTGCTGTGTCAGGGCAGTGTAAATTTACACCTGCCTCAGGTTTAATTTAACAATTAGTAATTGTTTGGTAAATTAAGGAAGGTGGGAGAGTTTCCTCTCAAATAACACTATTATTAAATAAGAGAAAAACTGAGTGCTAGATGAACTGAGCATGTTATTTCTGCCCTCATAGAGTGCCAAACAGATTAGGGTAGGTTTGTAGAATTTTAGGGGTTTTGTTTGCAAAGATGTCTTAGAGACTTCCATTCTCAACTTTGCTAATGCTGTAGTTGACATTTTGCTGTAAAAATCCACTTTCTGTCAAAATTTTCTTGTCTTGGAAATCATGACTGGCCCAGCCACAAACAATAAGTCAAAGATCAAGTCTTTTCCAAGGCGGACCAGCATCAAGAAGTGTGTGCTCCTCTGTGGTGAACTGCACAGCTCTACTTGGTCTAACAAAAACAACCCCATATCATTAGTATCTGAGGTCGTATTGTTTGTTTACCAAAACCAGCAGAAGCCAGATCAGGTCCAGGTCAATATAAAGCAGGTACTTTTTGTTGGCTAGGTATAAGCTCCACCTTATCTCTTCAGTAAAAAAGCCAACAGCTCATAACTTTCCTGTACTGAACATGGAATTCAGTTTTATGTGGAGAGCTTAAAGAGAGGGCATTCACTGAATGACAAACCCCAGGGGAAGGCAAGGGTTTAACAGGTCTGATGAGATTTGCTTTGAATTTCTTCTAATCTGCATCCCAGCCAGTACATAAACAAGAAAAGGGACTTGTCCAGAGCCTGCTGCCATTCAAAGACAAGCAAGAAGCATTAACCTGTATTAAGGAAGACAAGAACAAATCTAGAGGCTTTTTCTTAATGTCTGACATCTGAAACCAAGGTTCTTCTAACATAATTTCCAAATATTTTTGATTTTGGCTTAGTGTCTCTTTGATGTAGCAATAAAGCAAAGCTCTCATATTTTGAACACTCAGAGAGCTCCCAAAATACTAATGTAGCAGAATCTCAGTCCCATTTATTCCAGTTCACAGAACTGGCATGTCAGCCTCTTCTGAGAATCTGATCATTATGAAATTAGCTGTATGGGAGCTGAACTCATTAGAAATTCAGCCCCTTAACATACAAAGAACATGTGATGCCTTTTCATGTGTGGATGTGCACATGTGTTTTAGGGTAAGGAGTAATGAATAGTAATGTCTGAACATATTGTGTCAAGAATTTAAAAAAAAAATGGTAAGGCAGTTTCACAAGAGTCAGTTAAAAACCAGTCTGTAGGCCTTATAAACTGAGAGCCAACAAGACAAACGGCAGTACTTTGTTCCCTATATGTGAACACAGGTTCTGTAAGTACCATTTGTTTTTAAGCCACAGGCTATATACTTGGTAAGTCTTCCCTTCATTGGCAAATTGATGCACTATTTCTCTAAGTCTGGGTTCAAGTTATGCCAGCTCCCCTGGATCTGACCCTTTTTCCACACACAGCTCAGCACGTGCCACCCAGGCAGCACTCAGCACTGCTTGCCAGCAGTTGTCCTCTGACCACCTGCTACAGAAGGGCAGCAAGAGCTAGTCCGTGTCTGAGCTTCACATGAAAGCCCAGAGTGCCAGGACTGCAGCTGTAATGTGCAGGACTGAGTCCCTGCCTGGCAAGAGCTGGGCAAATGCAAGGAAGAAAAAGAGATTTGCGCAAACTATTACTTTGAAAGAGAGTGGGGAAATACCACTCCTCTTGTGCAAGCTTAACAGAAATTCAGCAGTGCCCAGGGTCACCGAGGCCTGCCTGGCAGCAGCCTCCAGACATGTGTTAGAGGATCTCTAGTGCAACACCAATTCAGAGAGCATGGTTCCAACTGCTGGGCCACTGATCATCTGACATCCTGCAGCTGCCAGTTATTCAGGAAAAAAAACAAACCCAAACTCTTAGAAAAATGCCCATGGATCAGAATGCTGCTGAAGCAACAAGGCCTACCTGTGCCTGAAAGGTAGAGATCCAGAATTACATAAATGCATAAAGAACTGTCCAGGAATAATGTCAGGCCTGGAAGAACAAGAATTGAAATAGGAACTATGTGGTGTTGCAAGAAATAAAATTGATTTTTAAATAAAACAGTCATCCAAAGGAACAGCTACATTTCCCTTGCTTCCCTGAGTAATATTGAAGAGGTAGTGGAGAGGAAAGATTCTCATCTTTTATGGAAATAAGTCCAAAAATCTGAATTCTTATTGTAACTCTTACCAGTATCAACTAACACTCTACAAATAACTTCCATAGCATAACAAAATATTCAAGTGAGTATTTAGTATACCTTGTTGTCTGAATTACCAGTTTCCTTCAAAGACCTACAGAAGCAACTTTAACACATATTTTTTCTTCTTTAAACAGAAGATAGACCACAAAATGTCAGCTTGTATGCATCCCAAGCAAAAAAAATCCCTCAATTATATTTGCAAATATCTATTTACAGAAGACCAAGATAGAATGTTGGCTATTGATTTTCCCACCTGGGATCTTCAAAATCCTACAACTACTCTAAAACTTATTTATATGCAATTGATCTTTAAAATAGATTTTTGGACTAGTCGGTGTGGTCTAAGGTTTAAAGGAAAGGGCTGAGAAACAGGAAACGTGGGAGAATTGGGTTGGATGAAAGCCTGGATAAAGGCCTTTGGTTTGTTTGCATGATTCTTAGTTAATAACAAGGGAGATTGGGTGTCTCAGAAAATTCAAAAAAGGGAAAGAAACCTTTATCCAACAGCAAAAAAAAAAACAAAAAACAAAACCAAGAACATTCATATGAAGGTAACTGAACTTGTAAATACTAATGGAAAGTGGTTACGTATGTCATCACTTAGAACTGGAATGGAGAGAGCCCTAGAAACTGTTCTCCAGGGAATTCTCCCTAAAATAAGAGAATCATAGAATGTTAAGTGTTTTAAGGGACTGCAGAGATCATCTAGTCCCAAATGCCTCTGCCATGGGCAGGGACACCTCCCACTAGATCTAACACAGCCGCGAACATTGCTGGGGTTGGGGCATCCACAGCCGCCCTGGGCAACCTGTTTCAGTGCCTCATAGTAAAGATTTTCCTCCTAGCACTAGCCTAAATCTCCCCTCTTTCAGTTTGCACCCATTGCTCCTTGTCCTATCACAACAGCTTCCCTGTTGGTCCCTTCAGATACTGGAATGCTGTTATGAGGTCTCTAGGCAGCCTTCTCTTTTCCTGGGTGAACAGCCCCAAATTTCACAGCCTGTCTTCACAGGGGAAGTGCTGCAGTCCTCTTACCACTTTCATGACACTCCTTGCTCCAACAGGTCCATGTCCTTCCTATTGGAGGCACCAGGACTCTATGCAACACTCCAGGGGGGATCTCCCAAGAGCAGAGTAGAGGAGCAGAATCACCTCTGTCATCCTGCTGGTCACGCCTCTTTTGATGCAGCCCAGGACTGGCTTGTCTTTCCAGGCTGCGAGCACACACTGATGGCTCACGCTGAGTTTCTCATCAACCATCATCCTGAAGCCTTTTTCCATGGGCTTGCTCTCAATCACTTCTCTGCCCAGCCTGTAGGTTTGTCTGGGATTGCTGTCACTCAGTTGCAGGACCTTGCACTTTGCATTGTTGAACTTCATGAGGTTTGCATCTGCCCACCTCTCAAGCATGTCAAGGTCCCTCTGAATGGCACCCCTTCCCTCCAATGTGTCAACTGCACCACTCACCTTGGTGCTGTCAGCAAACTTACTGAGGGTGCACTCAATCCCACCAGAGATATTGAACAGTATTGGCCCCAGTATCACCCCCTGAGGGACACTACTTGTCTCTGGTCTCTACATATACAAGGAGCCATTGACCACAAGTCTTTGTGTGAGGCTAGCCAGCCAGTTCTTCATCCACCAAGTAGTCTTGTGTCAGTTTGTAACAGGATGCCCTAGAAGGGTTGGACTTGTGACTGCAGCAGTGTTGGAACAGTATGAACAAAAATCAATCAGCTGAATGTTCTTGTCCTCTCACTGATACCAACTAATGACTCAAAAAAAAGCTCTACAAAATCCTAAAATGTATTATGGAAATAGTAAAAACAGTTCTTTTACTGTTTTCCCAAACCTGTTCTTCTGTGTGAGATAGTTATGTGAGGTCTAATAGGTTTTGTACTGGTTAACCTACTTACAGCACCTTTAGATAGTGTTTTGTGTGTCTGTGTGTGCACAAAGGTCTGATCTTTTGACAAATGCTTGGAGAGCTGCCCATTATAAAGGCAATGATTTTTTTTTAAAGGAGACACTCCAAAGATTCAGGAATAAGTCTGCAGGAGTATGACATTCAACTATTTAAGACAAAGAAAGGGCTAACTTGTTTAAACATTCTACTGTTACACTGCTGATACCAGGGCTGTCTCTCTTCTTTGGTCCTCTCTCATGCTTACCTTCCTCCTAAACTGCAGACCAACACAAACTCCAAGGGTTTGAAGGCAAGAACAAGGCAAGTAAAGCTATGACATTTTGATGCCTGCTGCCAATAAAATTCATCTCTTTTCTGCTTTTTTGTTATGTTTTTTTCTGAATTTTATCTCAGTGCTCACACTTTAAATTAAATTTAAAACTTGTTTAAAGGTTCAGACAAACTTTTTGCAAAAATAATAAAAATAATCAAATTGTTTACATCTCACTGAAATACAATTATTTACTGATAGATTACTAATCATGTTAGTATTGTTGATTAATCACTAAAATATTGTTGCTTAAACTCCAGATTTTCTACTGATATATAAACTTATGATAATGTCAGATGAGTTTTCTGAAAATTTTGTTTTACAGTTTACTTGTCTTAACTTTGTCACAATTATCTAAATTTTTTCTTGTCTGAAATGTCAGTGTACAATATCTTTCTTAAATATTACACTTTGAGTGTGTAGAGTGTAAAAACACTTCTCAAAATATGTTCAGTTAGGGTAACAATCATGTGAGGCTGTAGGGTTACTGTATACCTTTGGAGCCAGAGTTCATGGATTCTCATGAAGGAGACATTCACTTGCAGGATTTTCCTTACTTTCACTCATTCCTTCATATTCTGGCAAATTTGCCCAAATCAGGGAGAACACAGAAAAAGAAAAAAAAAAGTTAGTTTCAGCAAGATTCTACAGAAATAACTAGAAAGACAGTCAAAATGAAAGTTTGGCTGGCCACAGGGTTGATTTCACCCATCTGAAAGAAGAGACACACTATGTGACACATATTTTCCTTTAACAGGCCCTGGCTTCTTATGGAATACTTCCTTTAAAGAAATCATCCTCCATGTTCATCCTTACGATTAGAAAACTGATAAAGTCCTAGCCTGTGGAAAGTACTATTACAGTTTGCATTATGTGGTTGCTTTCTCAGAAAAAAATGTTTATCTGCAGGTATTCAACAGCTTACATGAGTGTTATTTTTCCTGAAGATTTCTACTCCAGAGGTTTTATGTACAATATACCAGGTGAAAAATGTCACTCATGCTTCGTATGGCCATCTCCTGTTTGAGTGTGATCATGCCTTCTTTTTTTACCATGGGAAAAATACCAGTCTGTGTGTCTCTTTGTGGATGTTTCTCTATTCTTTACCACATTCTGAAATAGCAATGTAAAATGTCTTGACATTTTCCACAAAAAAAAAAAAAAAAGCAATAACAAAAAACCCAACAACTTTGGAAAGAGCTCATGGTTGGAATGTTTCTGGGGAAAAAGAATTCACAGAAGATTATGTTTCAGAAGAGAGTGATGAATAATGGAAAGTATGAACTGTGAAGTCCTATTATATCAGTTGTATTTAGGTTAACCACATTTAATTTTTTTAAGCCCATAAATGCTTAAGAAATTTTAATCACATGATGGACTTATTTGTAAACTTACATACTGCCCTGAAGGAGACACTGATTGTTGCATTCTGTTGTGACTCATGTGCATCTCTGCTTCAGGCTGCCAGGAGTCAGAAAACAAATAAAGAAGTATGTACTGACTAAATTTCCGATAGAGTTATCCTCAGGGCACTCCACTGCATTTCTTTTAACATACTAAGATGTGAAAAATAACAGTCTTTAAGTTTGAAACTTAGCACTGTTTTCTTTCATCCTGTTAAAAGTAAAAATTACATAACCTAAGCGCACTTACACACTTAACAGGAATATCCTTTATTTTTGTTGCTCACTATATTTAAAATAGGTATTTCAGCAAATGTACACAAAAACCTTTAAGACAGCATGTGAAAGCCCTTTTCCTTAATAAAAATACTACTATTACTTCTGAATTTTCCTTCAAAATTCAAGTGTCACTAACTTTACACAACAGTTCTTGTTCTCCAAATGTCAGAAGTAAACCTGCATGCATGCTACATCTTGATAACATATCTATATATTTTTTTTTCAAATTTAGTTCTTTATTGCATGTCAGTGAAAACGTAAGTCTGCAGTAAACTTGAAGCCACATCAAAGTATTGCCATCTGTTTTTTCTTCTATTGACAAGACAAAGAGGTTTAAGATACATTTAATTAGAGCATGATCAGTGATTAAATATATCATGAGTGACAACATATGGTAATAGTCACAATTAAAAACCAGTTACTTGGGTTCCTAATTATCTGTCAAGTGAACTGGTTTATCTGCTGATCATAAATGAATGTCACATGTCACCTAATGGCTTTTTAATAGAAGGAAGCTTGACAAAATACTGGCAGATGGTATTCTGAGTAATGATCCAGACTGCAGTAATCTCAGTAATGACTTATCTGTTTACCTGGCCCCAAACAAAGAAAGGAGGAGAAAGGAGGGGCCACAAAAAATTCAAGTAGCCTGGGCTGCTTTGGCATTTTAAATGTTCAAATCCCTGAAGCAGCACGTTCTCTTCTGTTGTGGGAGAAAACATGAAATTGATTAAAAGAGTATAAATGCAACAGGAAGATCTTCCTCCTCCGCAGTCAATTTGGGAATGGAAACTTACCTAGTTCTCATGGACTTTTTTTTCCCTGTTGTTTGCTCTGAAGTGGTCAGTTGAGGGGAAATTCTGTCCTTTAAAGAAAAACATCTCATGTCACCCCTGGGCCGCCCCAGCAGGCTTTTTCTCAAGGAGTGGTGATCCACTCCAAAACAGAGGCAATAACATTAAGGAATGATTTAGAAGTCACATAGGACTGCTGTGTGGCCTGAAAACCTTCCTTTTGCCTCACATTGACATGGATCATGATACAGGACAATGATTATTTTTCTGCTTTCCTTAGCAACTCACAGAAAAATCTGTCTGCAGCCACCATGAACTTTAACGAGTATCTCCTGACTTTGTCAGTCACAGTTACAGTTTCTTAAACCTGAAAAAAGCACTTGTGTCCTGTGAAATTCCTTTTCAGATACTGAAAGTTCCATTGAAGTTAGAATTTGATGTTCTAAGTAAATACAAGTGAAAGCCTCGTGAAGATTTTCATACGTAACTAAACACATAATAAGAAAACTCTTGCAATCAACATTAAATAGTAAGTCCCACTGGAATAAAATACATCTGTTGAAATTTTCTTCTCTCCAACCTCACCTACCGTATACTTCCACTGCTGAAAATAGTGCTGGGAACCTTCTTGATCTGTTGACTTGGAAATATCCATCCCAATAAAATACAAGATGACCTGGACTTCAGCTCAGCACCAGTGTCAGAGTAAATTAAGGGGCCACTACAATCTACTCAGGAGGAGCTGGGTGTGATACTGGACTGTTTGCTATGGTTTTGGACAACAGAGAAGCAGCATTATACTGAGGTATACAGATGTTGGTGACAGGCAGGAGAAATATCCTGAGAAAATAGCTCTTATGTTTACATGCACTTTCAGTCAGGCATCCAGCCTAGCTGTTATCCAATTAGTCTGTAGTAGAGATGTTTTCTGGTTTTCAGGTGCTTTGAGAAGCACAGGTGACAAAATTTTGCTATTTTCCATTAGGTGTGTTCAGTCTCTACATGAACTACTGCAGACAGTTTTAGCACTGCTGTTCAGCCCACCTGTGAAGATCTGCAAGGATCACTTAGGAGACAATTTCTGCAGCTAGCAAAAATCTGCTGCTCCTTCCATAGCAGCATCAGCTACAAGATTTCCTTTCTCACAAAGCAAGTGATTTTCATTTCCAAATATAGTCTACCAATTTCTGATTTGGAAGGATTGGTCTAATTTCCTGTGAATCTCTGAGAAAACCTCAGAAAGATTTGTCTCATAAGACATCTGCTGAGGTCTAATGTATGGGAGTCACTGTGCTCAGACCCTCACTCTGCATGAGACTGGAGCATTGTTGTCAGTTTGTAAAAAAGGTTGGCAGACGTAGGGAAATACAAACTCTGGTGAGCTAGGGTTGAGCGGAAAACCTGTATGTTCACTCCCAGTCTGCAGAAAGCTATTTTATGTTCTTATAATCTGTCCAGAAAGCCAGTTTTAGCTCTGCAGGCTGGCATAGAAAAAATTATGTTTGAGAACAAGCCCACATGCAGATGATGTGCACTGAGAACACAGAGATAAACAGAACAAAATACTGTATTCTCCCATATCTCACTTGACCTTCTGACAACTGACGTCCTGACGCCATACTTGAAATGAAGACCTCAGCTATTCTGTAGCCTTCAGTAAACTCCACAAAACCAAAGACTGAAATGGGGGAAACATCACCAGTGATATGACAGGTTCAAGAAATATGGGAAATCAGCTGCAGGAAAGATATAAGGAAAAAAGAACAGGGTTAAAGGACATCAAAACCTGATCAATTCCTAAAGAAGATAAGACTTTTAAGAAAATTCCACTTCTTATTACCTGCACACCTAACCAATACCTAAGTCATATTAGCTTTTCTATGGAAAACAAAAATATATATGTTGAAAACATGAGAAATACTGACTTTAAAAGAGCATTTTTCCTGCCTGCTACTTCTTTAATGTTATATAACAGGCACTTAGAGACAACTAAAACTTTTGATATACTCATATGTTTCATATATATAACCTAAATTGGATTCTCTTTCTCTAGTCAAGTCACACAACAAGGCTTAAAAATCCTTAGGCCTTTAGGATTTGAATAGGATGCCCATTCAATATGTTTCCATTTCACATTAACCCCCTAAGACACTTTCAAGCTCATTGATTTCCTAACATGAACATTAGAAGTACACAGGCATGTACAGTGAGTTAGCTTGTCTGTAATCAAGGTTTTTAACCAAGATTTAGGTCCTTTGTTTGAAGACTATATTTGGAAAATATTTATTATGCCTCAGAAATCCTCTGTTAGAAAGATCTTGAGCAGTAGTCGATCATCTTGAGATACAGCTCCACAGATAATCTGTTTCCTTTTTTGTTTGTTTCTATGATGGACATCACCTATTCCAGAAAAAAAACAAAACACTCTCACAAATATTTAGGAGTATCCAGAGTCTAATTTTTGTTAACAAGTTATTTATTGATGTTCCTATTTCCTAATAAAACTTGCCATTTCATCACATCTGCCTTTATCTGATTTATATATCTGTGAAATAAGAAGCAAGACCAGAAGGGTATTTTTATTTCTTCCAGAGTACTGAGTAGCTCCTTATAGCAACAATTGATATAATGGTCATAATCATTAAAAACCAGACTACAGGAAAATTCTCACAACTCAAAATTCTCCTTTCAGTACTTTTGGGGGTTATTTTTGTGATGTGAGCTAGATAATCTAGAGAGTTATTTATTTGATTGTTTTAAGGGGCATAAAGTACACTGTAATGGATATTTCTGTTTGGGGAACTAGGATATAACCTTTTTTCATGGTCTTCCTTTTGCAGATTTGTTTTGTTCTTTCTCACCTATATTCACAAGCAGGTTTTATATGCAGGGTCCTATGAAACTTACTGTAACAAAAGATGACAAAGAAGAGAGAATTTCTAAAATACAATTAAATCACAAAGTGAATTTGTTTAAAAAGTTGCTGCACATTTTTAATTTGATTTTTTTTTCTTGTAGCAGCTATTCAGCTGTGATTTTAATTTTATTTTTTATCTTTTGCCTGTACGTTGAAATGGGAGTGGCATTTATAGCTCATGCATTCATAACCAATTTGCCTAGGTTTCATGTGCTGTATACAGCTTGGCATGCTTTCTTCAAGTACTTTTTTTTTTTTTTGAACACTGCAATTCTGTGCAGACTCAGCTACTGTCCTTGTAGCTCTCTCTTTCCCTCCCCTTTACCTTTCTTAAAAGTTTAGAGTAGTCAGAGAGTAAATTAGCTCCACAACTTATAAGGAACTTTGCTTACATTGCTTAAGATCTTGTCAGGGTGGCATAAGCTTTTGTATTAAATATAGGTCTAAGTTTCCTTGGTCAAATGTCAAGATTGCACTGTGTATTAGCAATCGGAATAAAACACAGAAGAGGTATATTTTCCATTATCATTTATTATAATACAAGAAAAACAAATCTAGAAAGCATATTTCGTGGAGCACCATATTGTAACAAAATTTTGCTGGCTCTCCTGCAGTGTATTTTTGACATTTAAACAATGACACACACATAGTACACACAGGCACCTACACCACGGCCATCTTATTGACAGACCCAAAGAGACTCTTCTTTCAAACACAGCCACACTAAGGTGCACAGAGGAATGCCAGTGTGAGGGCATCTGAAAGCTAACTGAGTTAATCACTCTTTTGTTAGCGATCTTCATGAGCACACAAGCCTCCCCTGTCTCACCCCAATCCCTCTTCACTGAAGACTCCAAGCTGGGCCCAACTGATTATGGATTTGTCACAGACATGGTGTCGAGTTGTACAAAACTGGCCAATATTCCCTACCTGACTCCTCTTATTGCTTTGGTTATAGTACTGAATGAAAGTCTTAAAAACTCTTAAATCTATACTCCACATCACAGAAAAGCCACTTTCACACATGCAGAACCATAACTTCCCTCTGCACACACCTGGATGCATAGCACAAATACCTTTTTGAGAAGTATTGTAGGTTTCCCCACCAAGATCACCTTCCTAAAAATCACTGCATTTTGTTTTTCAAAGTGTTCAGACAGTTGTTCAACAACATATTTCATATATATTTTCTTATTTTTAATATGGGTCATGTTTTTCTGCTGCCTTAAACTTATGTCATTGTCTACACAAGAAAAGAGCAAAATGCTATAGTTTCTCATCTGCACAAAATGTTTTACATTCCTTTTATACAGTGCTGAATACAGATGCTAAGCACAGAACAATGTAGAATGATAGCCCAGAATAGCTTTTTACGTTGCTCAAAATGAAAAATACTGGAAGTTTCCCATGCTAATGTTGAGACACAGTATTGGGGTCTCTATTATATACAGTAGCCTTCCAGAATGCTTTCAGGCAACTATTTTGAGAGCTGTTGCTCAACATGTAAGTCACGCTGGAGCACCTCAAGTAATATGGTATAGTGCCCTGACACAGTGAGAATGAGACAGGAGCAAATCCAGTCTCATAGCAGACTAGACAAGGCTAGCAAAGTAGTAAAATCTCTACCTGAACCCAAAACAACTGTTACAATAATTTTGGGTATCTGACATGTGACCACTTTTATTATCAATTGAGGATGACATTTCATTCAAAATCTTTTCAAAAAAATGTTTTAATTTTTTAAAAAAAAAAAAAAAAGGACATTATGTTTCTGTCAGCCTCCTAGAAAATACTTTTCCATTTTTTTTTCCTTTATGCCCATTTTACTTTGAAGAAAGCCTTACTTTCTCACCAGAAATTTTCTGGGGAAACCCAAGATTTTGCAAAATGTATTTCTGTCTTGATAATCAGTGAGGCTGGAATATCTTTAAATTTTAGGCAGGACAGTTATACATGTTGCCAAGAAAGAAATGAAGTAATTGTGTATTTTTATTTGTGGAAAATCAATGTGTTTTTCCCATTTACAGGAGCCAATTTTCTAATTTCTGTATTCTATGTGATGAAGAGTCATCTATGAATTACAAAACAAAATAATGGAAATTCAAAAGGAGAGAATGAATTTGAAAAATAATTGTAACTTTAGGTATGCAAATGGGTATTAACAAACTGAATTGCTAATTCCGACTCTTTCCTCTGAACTAAAGGTATGTTTCAACAGCTGTGTTAAACATTTGGCTAGCATTTCCCATATAAACAGTTCAGACTTCAACAGTATAATGAGGAAAAGAAGAAAATACTTACTAGTTTAAGTTTTACAAAGGCTATGGAGTTGCTATGGATTTAAAAAGTTTCAGATGACTGAAGAATAGGATATAATAAAGAAAAGATGCTGTGCTGGGTATATCAATACAGATTTTCACTTGGATTAATGTCTACATCTTTACTCACCTGAGTAAAAGGACAGCGTAGCAAAAACAGAAGAGATTCAGAGACAAGGAAAGAGTATGAATCTGTATAAGAATATGAGTTATGGTTTGTCTTAAACAAACAAAAGGTATGCAAATTTCTATATAGATTATATAATGACCGACATACAGAAGAAAAATTGGGATCACTTATGTTTAGTGGTTTAGCATATAATAGCAAGAGATGAGAATGACATTGAAAAGCAGCCTATTTAAATATGAAAGAAAAAATCTTTTCATTTGCTTTTCTCTGAAATTAAAAGGGATGTTTTTTTTTTTTTAATAATCCCCACCTCACAAAATATTTAAATCTCAATACCCAGAATCAGTCTCTCAGGAGGGATGATGAGACATCAACAATCACTTCAGATGAGGCAAAAATAATATGGGCTGAAGCTAATAAAAATTCTCTAAGTTAAAAATTATTGCACCTTCCCCTGAAGCATCTGATACAGTCAGAGGTAGGACACTGGATTAAATAACCATGTCGTTTGGCTATGTTACTGTTTCTATGATAACAGGTTTTAAAAATTCAGTTATATATCCCAGTTAGTCATGAAGATCTGTAACAATCTTGCGCATTGAGCAATGATTTACAGTAACATTAATGAATGGTAGGACAGGATAATGATTATTAATGGTCTTAGACACCATTTATATGTGCACACATATATATATACATACATTAAAATGTATTATATACATATGAATGCATATATAAATGCACACACAGAGAGATACAGGCCTTCTGAGAAGTGGGGCTCACTAGGAGAGCTGACAACTACTCTTTACACCCTTCTCCAATGCACATTACCAACTATGTAAGTGCACGTGTGTTTAACAGTGTGTGGAGGAAAATGTGAGAAGAATGGGAAGCATGAACCTGAGTACGGGAGAAATTTCCCATGTTACTGTCATTATTTCAGATCTGTGCTTGAAAACACATTTCCGAATTCCTCCTACATTGGCTAAGTTGACCAAGAGCCAAGCTAGAGGAAATACACAATATTAGTGGGTATTGTGAAAATTAAAACACTTATGTATTTTCTATTCTTTTCTATGTCAGCCTCAACACATCATATTCCTGATGATGGGCAGGATGAGAAATTAAGAACTAATTTGATTTTTGCCACTTATTCTGTTTATCTGTTTCATGTTTCTGCCAAAGAGGAGAGAAAACTTGGATAGTCCATCTCCATATGGGTTTTCATTTATCAGCTCTAATAAGTTACCTCATTGTAAATCTGCCTCTTCATCAGGCTTGATTAAATAATTTTAGTTTTAGAAATACCTAAACGTAATGTGTACTCTAAGTTCACAGTATGTCTTTCAACAGAACAATCCATTCCTCATACTCATTCATATGAAAATTCTGCCATCTTTTACACTTACATTACTTCAAACTATTTGTCCTCCCTGTTTCTCTTCTGGGAAGGTTTTCAAGAACATGAGCAAAACAGACTATCAGCTCATCCAGTAACAGAACTGCAGCTAGTCAATTCTAAGACTGCAAACAACTTAATTTCAGATTAACATTGATAAAAACAAGGTTCAGGTATCTAAGACAGTAAAAGTCAGCATGACTACATTTAACAGGGTAAATGACAGGATAGGTTTCCATTTCAATGAGGTAAAATTGTGCATAACTTCTCCCTTCCCCAAAATATACCTGCAAGGTCACATTAAAAAAAAAATAGAGAAATAAGTTAATTTTTTTAAAGCTAAAAGTGAAATTACCTTTAATCCTATTGCTAGACAGAAAGAGATGGAGGTGGGTAAAGAAACAGAGATGAGAACCAGAGAACATTGATAAATGTGTGTTGTCAGCTCTCAGAACCAAGGATTTGGTTGGCATCAGCTGAGTTTTGTCTCATAATGCATGCCCTAGATGGTTCTCAATGTTGTGTTATTATACTCCAGGTATTTCAGTTTTCAAATGGTAATGGGCTTATTTGATCACCTTTGTCTTTTGGTCCAACTTTATAGATTTTAACACCTTTCTCAGCAGGCACAGGCCTGAACTGGATACAAACTGGATGTAAGGTAGCATTACATAGTCAATATGCTGTGCAGAGGCATCCACAGAGAGTACAAATACCTGCAGACAAAGGTTCATCTTGCTCTGAGCAGCCAGTCTGCCTGTGCCAGTCTGCATGTGGTTCCTGAAGTCTCTGAACAATAAATTTTCTACCAAGAGAGGAAAATTGCCACACTGCACTGCATTTGTATGCAAAGCAATTGCTAAACCCCTGCTCCTCTCAGGTTCCTTGCATTGGCCACAGTGGGTAAGGAAGCGTTTCTGATGAAATGTACAACATTGCCTTTCCATGGAATGCCTTCCAAGCAGAAACGCTTTCTGTGCCTCATCCCCGGACTGGGGCTTCTGGGAAACAGGTCTTATCTAACCACCCTACCTGCTTGCCAGCAGCACCTTTTTGGAGAAGCCTGTTCACCTCTTCTGTCCCATAGCAAGAGCAGGAGTGTGATTTTTTTTTTCACTTGACAATGTTTCTGTGGAGCTAGATTTTTGTTTTATTTTCTTTTCCTAAGAAAACACTTGACATTGTTATCAAATGTGTTCTCCTGCAATCATCTGAAAGATTTTTTTCAAACTAGCATATGTTTTCCTTTTTTTTCCCTTTTGTATCACCTTAAAGGGACACATCGGTTGACGTAACTCCTGTGGAGAATGGATTTCATCTTTTCCTGAAGTTTTGTTCCAGCCAGAGCCGGACCTCTTGAAGGTTGTAGAAAAAGGGGCCTTTGCCCCCCAGGTAGGCAATTTTTTGTCTCTGCACAATGCATACTCGCTCAAATGAAACCCCATAGGCCACATTGGCATTGTTGTCCATGCAGTCAGCCACCACTTGGCACTGAGGTGGCAAGGAAAAGTGCTCTAGGAGCTGGTGAGCAGCTGCACATCTCTCTTCCTGGCTTTTGTGTTTCTTAACTTCGAATGAAGAGGGAGAGATCCCAGGCGCAGCCCAGCCATCTGATGGATGAGCTTCATCGATGTAGACCAACAGAAAGTCAGCCACACCAGAGAACTCCTCCACCAGCTTGCTGAAGGCTGACAGCTGGCTTGTGAACGGTGGTCAGGTAGCTGAGCCAAAGTTGACCACAAGTGGCCTCTCTGAGTTGGCAAAATCCAGAAGGTGGCATTTGGTTCCACACTTGCCGCCAACATTCTTCCAGCTGCCACTGCTGCCATCACTGCCCTTGGCTATGTGGATTACACTGGAGTTTGGGGCTTCTCCTCCCAGTTTGACCTGATGGCAGAACAAATTAAAACATAGCAAGTTAGTGTGACTTGCTTGAGCAGTATCCTTATGACTACTCTCTTCAAACAGTCACCTGTTCAGAGTGCACCTAACGAGTCACATGGGGGCAGAGCAAATCATCAAAAGCAGCAGCTTCAAAATGGTCATCTTGTCCAGCTGCACTCACAGTTCAGGAAAATGTGGCATCTCTGACAAATATTCTACTTCATTAATGTTAGAAAATTTGATAAGAGGTCTGTCCTACCCACTACATACCTGGTCCTGTCCACCCTTATGTATTCGGAGACTTGTATTTGCTTTCAGACAGACTACCTTAAATTTCTTCTAACTTTCCTCTGTGATACATAGGGGTTTTTTCCACTGGCATTTTCCATGAGTTCTCTCCACTTGGTTCACATCATCCTTGAAGCTCACTATTCAAAACTTCAACAGTGTTTTCACTAATTTTCAGTATAATCAGACAATTACTTTGTATAATGAAGTAGCTCACAGACTACACCTGTTTATATATTCTAGATGTTTGCTTTTTATGAGACACCATGACTGTTTTGGAAAAACAGTAGCCTGTTGATTAGAGATTAGTTAGTAAGGTGTTATAAAGCCTAGGTCCCGTTTCAGCCCACAACCTACAGTTCAAGCCATTTTTCCAATTCCCAAAAATCATTCTGCTTTATATTCCTGATTTTCACAACACACACAGTGCCTCTCAGTTTTGAGATTTGCAGCTTATTCTCTTCCATCCTGCAGTCCAAGAATGAAAATACTCAAGAGTACCAAGCACAAGAGATCTCTACAAATGCCCACTTAATATATACACTGCTTTGATAGTGAATCATTCAAGATTGTGCTCTGTAAAATTTCTTCTAACACCTTTGCAGTAATTTCATCAGTGATTGAGTGACACATTTCCTTCTACTGCAATGTTTCTTTACAAGATGACTGGGGGAAAAAAAAACAGCAGGAAAAGGGGAAAGTTTACATCATGGCTGAAGCAGGATGAGGTGAAAATTAACAGTTCTCAGCTCCAACTTCGGATCTAACTCAGACTCAACAGGAGTGGTGGAAATGTCATTTTGCCTAACCATTTCTGTTTTGCATGTCTATAGAAAAAAAGACAGAATAAAAGCAACTCCAGGAGGGAATCGCACCGTAAGGTGGTGCCTGCAGAGGTCTCCAAGATCCTTAGCTGATAACTACTATAGAATCACAAAGCATTATTGCATAATGCAATTAATTTTTAATGAGCTCTGCCTCAGAAGTTCCTATGTCTCTGCCTTAACATCAGCCTCTAGTACAGCAATGCAATTATCCTTTCGTATTTTCCTGACTCTTTCTTTCTCTGTCCCCTGACTATTTGATTACATTCAGAATTGTTGGTTTGAAGAAAACACACAGGGCCAAAGTTAACATTTTATGTATTTCTTTCTGAAGCTACACTGCAATTAAAGTTGGTAGATGTTAACACTACATGAAAACTGTGCAAAAACTGAATAAATAACTGATTTTTGGTGCACTTCTATTTTACATTGCATTATAGGGTATCAGATGCAATATAGGAGTCAGATGCAGTTAGAAGCTGAGTGAACAGCTGAATACTGAACTCATGCAGTTGCTGCTGAACACAGATCCAAAAGTAAGTAGATTGCTGCTACTGGATCCTCCATTTCTCCCTCAGAAACTTGACTATCTTGAACAAAACTGCAATTATTCATGGCTCTGCACTATTTCATCAGAATAACAACAGAAGCAAGAGTCTAATCAAAGAAAAGTTTGTAACGCACAGTCATTAATGCTTCCAGACTTCACAGCTATATGAGAATGTCTCACAGCATGTTGGCACATGATTAGGAGCATTATTTTGACTCTTTTTGATAGGGCAAATTGAAACACAACCATGCCACCATTCTCACTCAGAGATCAGCAAGGAAGAGAACCACAGAAAGAAAGAGAGCTTGAGACCCACAAATCTCACCAGGCCAAGTATGTGGTGATCGTGCCACTGGAAGCAGAGGATATGCAGCTGCAGCACAGTCAAGAGAAACAAGGATGCTCCGGGAAAGCAAAGCCCCTTTATCTCCCATCCCTGTAAACCTCCATCTGCAGCATTGCTATCTGCTAGAGCACTGGTAATAGTTTTAAAAAAACCTTGTGCTTCACCTTTGAAAGCAAGAGGCTTAACAGCTGAGTTTAGGACCTGATGTTTGAGTGTACTATCCACTGAACTCAGAGAAAGAAAATAACTATATCCCAGGTTTTTGAGAAAAAAATGATCTGTCTGGAGAGACAGGCTCAGAGACTCAGGCTCTTGCATTTAAGAAGTAGCATTTAGCATCTTAAAGCATTTAAGGCTACCTACACCTTAGCAGGTAGTCTTCTGTTCAACTATTGATCATTTCTCTCTGCCATTCTGTGACATAAGATAGGTAAAGCAGGAGTAAGGTAGCAGACTGCTTAGAACGAAAGAAACATCTGAGCAGCTGTTTCTACTTACACCTCAGGTTTTATTTTAACAAAACTATCATGACTGAAACTATCTAGCCACCACTCTTGAACTGGGAAGCCACAGTTTGCTTCTTGATCATTTTAAGCAGAAAGAGAGGCTATATATCATAAGCTCCTCATTACCAATTCCTTACTCAGGTCTACCAAACCCTTTAATTTCCTAGGCCAGTTTGCAAACCCTGAAGAAATAGTTTAATAAAACAGCTTCCAACAGACACTAACATGAGAATGCCCTTCAAGTCCTACTTAACATTGATACCAAAGATTACAATATATTTTCTGCTCTTCAACAATGCAAGTTTGCATTCTGCCTCTCATACTCCTTATGGACTATAAAAATAGATGGAGTTAGGAAACAAAGTACAAAAAAGCCTTTATCCATCTATACAGCTATACATCACCTTACAGCAGTTTGTCTTCATTTCCCACAGCCATGAAGGAAGTCTCACGGCCGCAGGTTACCTATAATTTTAATTTTTGTTTCTAGGAGTGCTTGTGTTGGGTTTTTTCCCCTTAATGAGACATCCTTGCCAAGCAGGCATTCATGAGGCATTTTCTGCTCTTGTAGAGAAGTAATTAGGTCGGTGCCTTGTTCCATGCCAGTGTCAGGCACTCCAAAAATCAGCCCTGCCCAGTCGTTAATGCTTAAACATAAGCAGTAGCGGCAGATCCACTAATTGGTCTTGATGAAACACTGACGTTCCCAGGGGACTGTTTATTTCACCAGACTCTGAACCAATTGACACAGGATGACAATATCATCCTTGCTGATCATCTGCATTGTAGGCCTTGGACATCTTCTTTGTTGTTATTTATTGAAAGAAAAAATAGCTCTTGGAAAAGAAAATCAACGCAATGACAAAACAAACAAAAACACTCATGTATTCAGCCAAACTGCTTTTGAAATCCTACACAAAGGCAGGCAAAATATAAATTCTGAGAAACAAACCAGCAGAATTCCCCTCACACGCAATCCAGCATTTCCATAATCACGTACTTTTGTGCGTGAATATTTGGCCATTTGGTGCCAGCCTTCTGAATGAGGTAGCAACTGAGCAGCACGCAGGCATCCCCTCCCACACAGCCTGCGTGGGACACGCAAGGTAGGCCAACCAAATCTGCGAGCCAGCCCAGCCATCAGCAGGGGCAAGCAGCTACACCAAAGCAGTGACTCACATCATTTGTGAGAATTTTGTGACAGCCTGTTCTCAGTCTGCATGCAGAGTGAAAAGGGAACAAGATTGCTGATGTTCTAGCACACAGTATGCAAAATGAAGGAGACTTAGGAGCAGGAGAGAAAGCCCTGTTCATAAACTGCAGGCTAGAAATAGCACATACTGCTATGTTTGTAGTACATTTTCCATAAGAACTAGGTAAAGCTCCACGGACCAAACATTGTCTCCTCATTTGCCTTTTCTTTTTTCCTGTTTTGCTTTTATCAGCTTCAGCATAACCTTCCTGGGATCCTGTGCACTGGAATACAGCGTAAATTCCCTGCATCAGGATTTTCATGCAGTTTGGCAGACTCATCAGGGTTGTGTCAACCCCCTAAAAAAAATAGGTGCTGCCAGACAATTAACAGTTTATGATATTAGTCACTTGAATATGGACACGTTGTGTTTGGGACTGGAGTACAGTGATTGGTAATGAACTGAATGCAGCCTTTAGCATTTTTTAAAATTCTCTGCATTGATTTAATCCCATTCAGCTAGGTATAGCTTCATCCAAATCATAATTTGACTCTGGTTGGCAAATTCTACAAACTACTATTTTTGTTTTCCTTATTTCATGACCCAGAGTTGTGCAGGTGACAAAAATCACAGAACACCCTTGTCTGGAGTAGAATAAGGATGCAGAAGTTCTTCATTTGTCTTGGGAAGGTGGCAACTTGAATTACTCAATTTGGAGAGCAGAGACTAGAAATGGCTCAGGCTTTCCCAGAGTCTTTTATTTAGGATCAGGTATGTGGAGCTGACGAAGGGAAGTGGGAAACAAACTAACCAGGCACAGTCCAGATAAAAATAACTTGTCAAATCCTGCTTTCTCCATTTAAAAGCCACCAGTCCCACAAATGAGTATGCATGGCACAAGGAAAGCATAAAGGAGCCTTTTGCCTTGTACTCTTACAGTTAATTTTAGTTCCTGTGATTGAGGAGCCAAGAGCAAGCTTCTTAAGGGCTTTATGTTTCACTCCAGATGGGAGCATGGCCTACTACACCATGGCCACAAGGATCTACCTATGCATGACAGAGGCCTTCACCAGATTTTGTTACTCAGCACGTGAAGGGAATTTGATATTAATTTGGATGATGGTTTTTTACTTTTTTTTTTTACTCAGCTTTATGAGTATGAATACACAGTGATGGTTTTGACGGAGAGGTAGAGCCAGCACTCAAGAACCATGTATGATCCTCTTCCTGAACAGTGCCCAGTAGCTAATTTTTTGTGTCATCACAGCAAAAGGGGGTTTTCACAGGGCTTTGACGAGGCAATCACTCCTTATAGTCATTTTTTCACACATAAGGTTGAAAACGGAACAGTGCAAAGAGGTGTGGAAGAACTGAATTTAGATCTGTAAAATGAAAGGGGATGAGAGCCCCTGTGGGATAAAAGTCCTCATATTCCTTTTCCTACTCTTTGTTTTGGATGTTTGAACTCTTAAGTTCCATGGGATCAATTGTCTGCTCCTCTTGTTGGGACACTGCCTAATACAATGGGTCCCTGGCCTAGGTTGATCCTCAGACACAACTACAACAAACATGATTATATATTAGTAATAATGAGAAACTTTTAATAATAATTACAATTTCAAGATCAAATCCTGTTGAATTTACATTCCCAACTTTGCAGGAGAAGTTTTAATTGTGGTTTGGTTCATTTTTTTTTTCTCACTTCTTTCAAGATTGTTTTCATTTGCAAATGTCAATGAAAACAATTTTGCTAAAGCTGAACTTTGCAAAACCAATAAAGTATTTTTAATACCACACAATGTCTAGTTCTAAACCCTGAAATTATACAACAGACTTTCTTTCACAAATTCCCTTTATCATTGTCAAATGCAGAGAGAGAAACTTCCTTACCTTGCCAGACAAAATACACACAAATAGTAAGTATGAACGTTATGCCTCTGTTTCAACCTTTAAAACATTTCCCCAAAAAGCAAAGAGTTACTGGACAGCCAAGCAGCAGGTAGAGGATCATGCTTTTATATTACTTTCACATATATCTTTGTGATAATGTTGTGCAGCATGCATTTAGCATGTAAGTTTTGGGACTGTTTTGATTTGCATTCTGATTTATTTTAGATGATCTACCTACCAGGCAGGAAAAAGCAGCCAAAGGTAATTTAACTGCCTGCATGAAAACCCAGGAAAATGTCACTGGGTGTTTACTGAACCACTCTACTTGCTGCTACATCCAGAGCTGGGTCTACGCCATGAACGTGGGATCCTGTGCCAGCCGTTCCCCTGTTGGGACCGTCATGCCAGAGCTTGCTGCTGGCCCATTCTAAAGACAGTTAAAAGCTGTACAAGTACACACACACCCACCACCATCCATCACTTGAGATACCAGCATCCCTCTGAGGCCCATGACGCACAGCTACACGCATTTCTGTGCACGTGCACGTGTGCACGTTGCCCCCATAGGTACATCACAGCGTTCCTAATTATTGGCCTGCTACAGGGAGAAGCCACTAAGCCTTCCCTGTAACTACCCTCTACTGAGGTGGAGAAGAGGGATGATTTCCTCAAGGATAACATTAAAGCTTTCTACTGGAGACCATGAATGATAGCTCTGCCTTGCTGAAACACAGAGCTCGTATCTGGCACTGGAAAAGCTTCCAGCTCAAGGGCTCACCACTGGGCATCTCTAATGGATACAACCATTTCTTAACCTATTTTAAAAGCATTTTAAGATAACAATTTCTCTCCTTTGGTATCTTAGATTCATCCCACTACTAAAAAAAGCACAGAATTTAACAGGTAAAAAAAAAGCTTTTAAATTTTTCTTTTTTCAAAACTTCTCCAGCTTTTTCTTTGGATTTTTGCAGATGTGTGATACATTCAGTATATATGCTTTAAGCTAGAACAAATACCTCACTGGCATTTGTAGAAATAGCGTATGTAAATCATGGTTACACTAACACCCTCCCAAAAAGTCTTGGTTTTTCTCTCTCATCAATAGCTGTGACTGCATTCATATCTGTATGTATGTGTACATACACACATATATATGTGTGTACACATAGGGAGAAATGAGAGGGACTGACCCCTGGAAATGTATGCTTACATATGTGTACTTTTGCCTTTTTATACATGCATGTATGTACATATATAGAGACAAAGAGGTATATATAGATTTTTATACAGGCAAACATATAAAATTGTAAATACCTACACACACACACATATATATAAAAATAATATTTAAAACATTTGCACTCTTTCAATTACAGAAAGTTAATCTAACTTGATTACAAGCTCTATTTATCTCTGTTATGATGATTAGTTTGGTCCTAAAGACTCCCTTGTAACATAAGACACACTTGCCTCTTGGAAAATAATAGAAGGATGGTCTATAAATCACAAAGCTGATGCAGTGTAGACAATATCAACACTGAGTCTGACAGATATTGAACTCAGAGCTAAGGAAGTAAAAAGAAATATATTATTCATTAGCAAAATTTACATTAAAAATCAAAATAAACAAAAAAGCAATTATTTTGATTCCAGTAGGACTTCAAAATGTGGAGAAAACCAGTCATATAGAATGTTCCAATAAAAAAGAACACAGAATATACTCTACATACAATATAACAAACTTTACATTGTTTCCCCACTGATGATGTTAACATCTTCAACTGTTGTTAGGTAATCTTGCCTATGAAATAATTGCCCTCACCAAAAACTTTGAGCAATAATACTTAATAACAACAAAAAGCTGAATAAAAAGTTGAAATTTGGATAAGCTATTAATAAGGTTTTCTAGACAATAAGAAAGTAAATCAGAATAGCTTGTTTAAAATATACTCTAAGCATTACAAGATCATATCTCCTACACACTAGCCTTGAAAAAAAGAAGAATTCTGGGACAATGCATGCGTTTGAGGCAAGGTACTTTCTTGTAATAAGTTTAGCTTAATTCAGAATGTAGTATCTACCCACAGTTTTTTCTGGAATAGATTCCCAAAAATTTTTCTTTGAATAGAAGTTTTACTTCAAGTAAAAATAATTTTGTGAAAAATATTATGAAATGTACTCAGGAAGAATTCTGTGTAAGTGACACAAAACACAGTAAAACCAAGCACAGTTGCTTCTTTGATTCAGTGTTCTGCTAACTGGTAGTCTGGCTGTGGCTATCTCAGACATCTGCAATTCTGTTATTCTACATGAAAAATGGTGATTTTCTCATAAATACTGCTCAGTGGAATGGGTTTAAGTATCTTTTTAAGTAATTTACTAATATCTGGCTTCAGCTGGTAAATTGGAGCAACAAACAATATGTCACAAAGCAGGATATGTTTCAATCTTTTTCAAATCTACTAGTGGAACTTTTCAGATGAAACTTTTTTCCTATTTCTTCCTTACAGAAGCAGCAAAAGATTCTCATCTGTTGTGGAGGTGATGAGTCTTCTTCCAATATTGCTCCTCAGTTTATTTTGCCCCCTTTACAATTTGATTTCTATACTTAACTATCTTTCTGTGGCAATCAAGAGTTTCCAATGATCTTCTGTCCTTATGGCCCATAATTCTATAAAGTAAAATAGTCTTTCCATGAATTGTTGGTCAATTCATTTTGTCTTGAGGATCGCTGCCATGAATGGACTTTTTCCTCTTTTTGGAGCAAGGTAATAAAATTTGGTTGTGTTTATATGCATTTTTCTGCTGAGTTCATTGAGGCACAGAGTTCATTCTTGGAACCTTATGGCCTGACCGACCTGAACAACCCAGGTGATTTAATCATGATAAGGGAGAGAATAAAGTTACCAAAGTTCAAGGTATGAGTTTCATTGCCAACACCAAAAATAGCAGAGTCACCATACCTGTCGCTCCCATGGTTAACATCATGATACTGAAAGAAAGGCAAAGCATGACTTTGGAGACTACAGAAAGGCATGCAATATCTTAATTCTAAATAATTGTGTGTCATTTAAACAAAAAAGAGATTGAAAATATCTCATGGATATAAGGTTTCTTACAGCTTCACAACTTCTCCAGACCCCAGGCCACATACAGGTTGCAATTATGGGAACTCAAAACTTGACTGTTGCAGAGTCGTGCTAGAACTTCCACTGGAGCCTTGACCAAGTCATGTGTTAACTGTCCTGCCTTGCCTTGTCTGTAAAATGGGAACAATTGGGTTCAGTGACCCATTTAACAAGGCCACTGTAAAATGTACTTACTTAATGTCTATGAACAGAATAAAAACAAAGACTAGAAGGGCTAGGAGAATAGTGGGCTTCATTCAGCATTATTTTATTTGGGTAGCCAGCTGGATGATTCCTGGGTTTGCAGTAAGAGGTTGACCCATTTGGCAAAAGCTAAAGTTATTTATATTTGTCTTACACTGAAAATTAATGTCCCCATGGCTTGAGTTTCAGGCTAAGCAGATGGTATTCCATATCACAAAGCCAGCAAACACCAGCATCACCAGCTCTTCACATTTTTAGATAAGAGCAAATACAAAGGCTATTGTGGAGGTGTGAAAGCGAACTGGGGGGAAGGCAATACAAAAAGAAATATTTCAGAAGAGTATCATTTGGACAGAACACCTATGACATCACATGGAGTATGTTAAATTAGATGGCCTAAATAAGACAACAAATTAACAGACTAAGCACTGTTTTGAAAGCCACAGAGCTCTGAATCCAGTTCTGCTTACTAACTGGGTGGTCTGTGCAAGAAATTTCATGGTTTTGGGTTCACCTTTGCAATCTATAAAAGGGAATTCCAGCTACCTCATGAGACCCGGGCAGTACGACTGGGTAATGTTTGTAAGAAATCTTAAAAGGAAAAGTAAAGTACATGTTGCATAACTGTTACTGGCTTTATTAACTTAAATCACCAGGTAGCTGTCCGACAGCTAGTCAAGTTCATTTTTAATCTCTGACATGTCCCTCTGTCACTGCTTTCATGAAGGAAAAAGGTCACTTTTTCAATTTGTGCACAGTTTTACTTGGATACTTCCTCCAATATAAAAGTTGACATATGAGTAATAGAAAATGCCAGTGTAATGACAATGGTTCATTTCCATATTTCAGTCTAGGTAAAACAACTCTAGTTACATAGCTAACATCTATCTATGTAGAGCTCGATCTGAAGATGCAGTCTTTTTATAATATCTGAGGATCTCACACGGCAATAATAAACTACAGCTGTGAAAACATCTAGAGTATTTTACAATTACTCTTAAACTAAGACCTTGAAATACTTTTAAAAAATGAAGATTATTATTCATGCTCTTGGGGAAACTGAGGCACTCCTAAACTAAGTGACATGGCCAAGGCTGCACAGAGAGTTAGCACAGGGAGTCAGCAGCTCCAGAATTTCATGAATCCTTAACCCCGACTTAGAAGTACCGCTCCTTTCAGCTTATACTTCTCCCATCAAACTTAACGTGAGATAGGTGATAGTTTGCACCACACAGTCACTCCCTTCCCTTCTCCGCTGACAAGCGGGATGCTCACCCCAGCTCAGCCGCCCCAGCCTCGCCGTCCC
The DNA here is from genome assembly GCA_013399945.1 of Ploceus nigricollis. Lineage (NCBI taxonomy): Eukaryota > Metazoa > Chordata > Aves > Passeriformes > Ploceidae > Ploceus > Ploceus nigricollis. The sequence continues at coordinate 665,214 of VXBC01001445.1, read as the reverse complement.
CATCCCCGCGCACCCACCTGCTTGTAGGCGTCCAGGAGGAAGCTGTTCCAGACGCAGCGCAGCCCCTCCGAGGTCAGCATCCTCCGCCACTCACCGCGCCCAGACTTGGAGCGGCTCAGAAACAGAACCATGTGCTTCAGGAGAATCACAGAGTCATAGAGCGCGAGAAAGAGGCAATTGGAGAAAAAGACCGGCAAGATCTGAAGCGTGATCAACAAATCCACACTTAGCAGACCCATCTTCCTTGCTGTTTCGCTTCAGCCGGATACCTTCAGCTCTCTTTATTGCTCTGTACCCTCATTTAAAAGCGTAAAGCAAAAGGCATTTCAAAAGCCTCATTACCCCTTTCACAGCTGCTCTATTTAAAATAAGCAGAGATAGTTAAGTATGAGCAGGCTGGTTAAAACCATAACTGCACGATATTCATTCAACTGCAAGCTGCTTATTTTTCAGAAATTTAGATGTTAATAAAAATTCTTCTCTTAACCAGGAGACCTGATTTTGCTGAAGAGAGAGGCAGCTGTTTTTCCAGTTCCCTGCAGTTACAAAATTTAAGCTGAGACTGTTAATTGTTAACTTTCCTGCACTATGCCATTGTTTCTCGGATATTTAAGCCCTGAACAGACCTCTCATTTCTGTGTCAGTTAAGCTAGCTACTAGGTGCAACAATACTTTTAAAAAAAAGGTCTATGTACATAAACTTTCTGTTCCTTCCTCCCTGCTTCCCTCCCTCTCTTTCCCTCTCTGCCTCCCCCGTCCCCCCCCTCCTACTCCGCGTCTCTCTATTCCTGCCTTCCTCCTCTCGCACTCTCTCTTTGCTATCTGCCTATGGTGCAAAGTGCTCTCCCCTCTGGAGTCCTAGCTTGCTTCCCTGAAGCCTTTTATACATTCCCTAGCTAATTGCTGCAATAGAGAAATGAAACCCTAATCTTAGTAAAGATCTTGACGTCAATGTAAAAGAGGGCTTTACTTTGGCCAGGACTGCAGTGAATAGAAAAAATGAAATTCTCAAAACTTTTTTTTTTTTTCCCCTTAAGAGAGAGGAGAAAAAAAGAGAGACAGAGAGCAAGGGTGGAACTTTGCTTTGCTTTGAAAAGGAGAAAGAAAAAACCCAATATGTTTCTGAATGTTCTTACAAATTTTGGAAGTATTTTCATGTGACATGTAAGGTGACACAGTAACACAGACTTCTGTTATCGATAGGTTTTTTCTCCTGGTTGGTTTTTTTTCTTTGTCCTCTTTTTCTTTTATAGGAAGGTCCTCTGAGTTGATGCATCCCAAGAAAGGGCACATTTCTGTAACATTTTTCTCTCACCTGCCTGAAGTACATGTATAGTGTTTAAATATATTTTGTTGTTTTCTTGGTAACATAAGTGAACACCTATAACTGACTTCATCTACTGATGTGTAAGAGAAGAAGATAAGAAAGAGAGAAAATAAGTTTTTTATGGATTTGTGTTTTTGAAGCTAAAGTTCCCTGCCTAAAAAAATATATGCTTCAGCCTTAAATGCTGTTAAATCAACTGAGCTTCAAGGACTTTAATATTCCTATTTAATATTAGGGTAACTATCTTTTATTTAAAAGCTTGTAAAGAAAAATCAGAAGTTTCCTCTAGCAGAGCCATTGGTACTTTAACAACTGCAAGGATCCTCTTCAGCCCCACGCTGAAGGTTTTTTGTTCATTTGCACTTCTCTTTGTTTCACCTTTTTAGTCCAATACTTAGTCCTCTTCTTGCACAATTTTTTGGGGAGCTACAGTAGACAAGTTTGATTGGGGTTTTTTTAGCATGGTTCTAAATTCCTTAGGTAAATATTTCACGAATTTCCTGTTGCAGACATCCGTAAGTTTGGGTTTTAGTGGATGTCTTCACTATGTGCTTACTAGGCTCTCCTCACCGGATACATTTCATTCCCAGAGATGCCAGCATGATATCTAGCCGCTGTCAACTCACATCCTTGATGAGGAGTACAAGCTTACTTCAATAATATATCTTAGTTTTCATCAGTCATCACTATCCTTTCACTGCTAGCAAATGCACAAGGTAAACACCACGAATCTTCCTTACTCTGGGGTCTTTAATTTTCAGACATTGTAATATCACTTGGCCTGTCATTATACTAGGATGTACACTTCTAGAAAAGCCACCCCATGTGTTGTCTTGTTCTCACCAAAGAAAAGTTTGTTTAGGTAGCTTAATTTCAGGCATTCTCAAAAGAGATCACCCAGACAGGATATCTTCCAGCAAATGTTTACTCATAGAAATAACTTTAAAAGGTTGCACACATTAAACCAGTGACCTTCTGCATTACTAGCATAAACAAAACAAACAAACAAACATAAAAAAAAAAGACAGAGTTTCTTTTTCAAACTATTTTTAAGTCAAATGTTGGTGATGACACTGTTCTGTTGCCATAGAAGGATTGCAGCCTCACAGATCTGGCTTTATTACTAAAACTTGCAAAAACACGTTATAAGAAGGCATTTATATATCCCCACACATGGATGAGTCAGTGTGCTCATGTCATGTGAGCACAAGACAGGAACAAGGGTCCCCAGAGCTGCTAAACTCGCTCACTGTCTGACCTCAGGCAAGCATATGTAATCACTTGATTACAAGCACTCTTAAGCCTAAGCTACTCCTCTGTAGACTCACCACTAAAAAAATACATGATTCTGTCTGGGAAGGTCCCCTTTATTTTGGGAAGGTCTGTTAAACGGCAGGCAGGCCTGGAGATTGTTGATGACAGTGCCAGATGAATCATCAGCCATTGTTTCTGAGAACAGTTTGCAAACAGCTCTGAGGACAGTCCAGCTCAGGCTCTTCCTGTTCCCTGGAGGTAAAGTCAGGCAAGACCTTACCCTGGGAACACAATGTATTCTGGGTTCCTGTGAAACAACTGCCCCTACCCACAGCATGCTTCATGGGTGAAGAGGTTGTTTGTAAGACAGCTGGAGACCAGACAGCTACAGAGCTTTGAAGTGCACTGGGAGCTGAGCACGAAGCCCATGGAGCACTGGTGTGAGATGGTAGCTCCTATTTACTGTGTCACCTCTCTTGCCTATAAAGCCGACTGTGTGGATAAACAGAACTGCTACAGATTGTGTTTGGGAGAGCCAGTCAAAAAATGGATGATAACTCCCTAACAAAACCATAAAGTCATAAATCTTTTGAGTAAATAAATGTAAAAATTTAGTTTTTCTCATTACTGTCTTCAGAAGTAGCCTGTCTCTGCATGGCACAACGTGCTTCTAGTCAACTTAACAGTAGAGTCCAGCAGCCCTCAACAGAGATGGAAAGCTTAACCCTACTTCTTAACAGTAGTTAATAGTTTTTCTCCTTCTTGACTGAAACAACTGATCCCTGTGCTTATTTCAGACATCAAAAATACGAGGGAAATCACTATTTGCATCTTTCATGAAAGTCAGATATGTAGAGCACAATCTCGCTTTTGAAGCCAAGAGTCTGTTGCTATTTCCCTGCAGATGGTCATGAAACAAGGAAGAAAGGCTAGATATTTCAGACCTTGAGACATTAAGAGAGCCTTGAAGTCTTGAAGCCTTCCTTCTTGAAGGAAAACTGGATGAATTTGATACACGAGGAAGAATTAGGCAGGATTGAATTTACACATGAAAGAACTGAAATAGGGTTCAGCTAAAGCTCATTTCAGTTACCTGCTCTGCCATACCTTCCTATGTAATTTGGGCATAGCCCTACAATGTACCTCAGTTCTTCATCAGCAAAAGAAAATAAAAGTCCTCTCGTAATCTAAGGAGCAGTCAGGTTCAGTAATGGGAAATTAAACATATCATCCATAATTTGTCAAGGTGGAATGAGCAAAGCCAACAACATTAAAGCATTTACTGTTACTAAACCTTGTATGTGGCTAAAGTCAACAGTATCGGTATAGATGTTCATATTCCGTAATGTTTATAAAAATCAGTGCTGTCAAAACCGAAACCATGCATAGCATCATGTTTCTTTCCAGTTCCAACCACAGTAGCATGAAGATTAGGACATGAGTCCCTAGTAAGTTTGCTTACTGCAACTCTCTTGATAACTGTAACTGGACGCAGAAAATTTGAGGTGGAGTTACTACAGCTCAAGCCACTTCTTCTAATCTCATTTTATAGTGCATCCATACTAGCTTTCTGCATATCAGAGAATGTGTTTTACAATCTCCAGGGTTTTGTGTAGGTTTTTACTTGCTTGTTGCTTAATTACCTGTGTAAGATACTGTGGCACTCAATCACATTGTTTCAAGACCAAGCAGACTGATTGATATTTTGGTTACTCAGCCTTTATTTTCTCCAAGCAAGCAAGACTATTTAGAATACACTTACTCGTTGCGGCACAGCTGTGAAAGAGTACCTCATAGTGACAGGCAAGCAAGGCTGCTGCTCTGGTCCTACCCCCAGGAGGTTCATGGGAGAGACCATCCCAAAGGATTCAGTACAACCTGTGTGCCTGCCTTGCTGTTTCTCACTGCTTTCACTGCCAAAACCAAAGAATGAGGGTTTTTGTTTCAGAGCTAGTTAGTGTGTCCATGAGCTTATCCCTGGAGAATTGTGCAGCTGCAGAGTGATACGGCTAGAGATGGGGAAGAGAAAAGTCTAGCTTAGCCTTGCCGCCCTGGGCAAAATTTGTTTATTAAAGCCAAACAAGAGTTTCTACCTCTCATAAACCCACATTTTTTCCCTTTGCCAAAAGAGAAAAATCACCCCCATCTCTCAGCAACAATTCCCTCACTTAAAATGCCATTGAGCACTCACTGTCTATTTACACTTTTTGATTAGGATCAGCAGCATATTTTCTTAAAAGAAGTAATATGTTTAATGAAAAAAGAATTCTTATTTTTTGCACAAGTTGCAGTGTTATCTGAATGGATTATCCACGGTGTGGATCTCCAGGCCTAACCTTCCTCCATCACTCCTGGCCACATCACCTCATCTGAATGGAGCACCGTTCATGCCCAGCCCCATTCTGCCTGCTTAAAGCTGCCTCTACTCTACAGGAATTTACTTACCAGCATCTCCAAGGTGAGCACACTAAATCTATCCTTACTGCTTAATTTATTTATCTTTTGTATAAGCCTTGGTTTTGTTTTATTTGGGTTATTCTACCATTGTCATTATGCTGCATAATTGAGAGTTGATTATTTTGTGAAACTGGCAGCTGTGAGAGCTGTTGATTTAATACCCCAGAGACCTGATTCCTTGAGTTTATCTGCAGCACGGCTGAGTACAGGTAAGAAGAATGCAAATTGCCCACAGGAGCAGCTCTCCATAGCAATTTAGAGTGAAGTCCCTGAAGCAGATAAAGGAAGTCACCCTCACTGCCCACTCAGTCCACAAAGCAGCGCTACAATTAGGGGTCATTTCATCCAATAGGGGCCAAACTGGAACAGTATTCAAATGAACTAAAGAAGAAAAAGGCCATATAATTGGGTCACTTCTAGATAAGGAAAGAACAGAATATCCTAGGAGATGGCAAGTTATAACTAGATACACCAGGAAGTAGCTGAGGTTGTCTTCTAATCAAGCTGCAGTTGTTCAGAAAGATCGAAGTGCACAAGAAGAGCTGGGACTGCTAATGCCTCTGCAAAACCTGATTTGTAAACTTCAAAGCTGTCAGTCTGGCACCTTCTAAGAGCCTGCATTCATTGTATGATGGCACAATGAAAAAATTGACTCATGGGTGTGGTTGTATAGTAGTGACAAACTTGAGACTAAAAGAGTTCCTCACATCCCTCACTAATGATCCCCACATTTCTATGCAAAACAAAAATTGTCTCCCTGTTTCAACAAAGCTGATGGTAAAACACACCTGGCTGAGTCAGACTTAATTTTGGAACAAAACAAAACCCTATCCACCCTAAAAGATAAGGTAGTTTCTTTAAAGAAAAAGAAGAAAGCGGATTTATTGACAAGGATAATCAGAAGACTTTGTCAGAAGAAAAATTAGTCAGCCCAAATAATCTAAATAATGCACAAGAAGAGAAAAAGAGACTTTTATGTCTTGAATATGGGAACAACTTCATCTATTTGTAGGTTCTGTAAATTACCTCCCAAATTCCCCAGAAAAACTGTGTCTAGAATTTAAAGTCTACCTCTCCTGTGACTATCCACATGAAATACATATATGCAGGAGGATACTGGCAGCTAAGTGTTTNGAAGGGGGGGAGAGTATGTATAAAATTTTATTATTGTAGCCCCTTCTAAGTAATTTGGCTCAAAGCTCTAGAAAAGCCCCCCAGCCCCACCTTTTCCAGTTGAGAATGGTCCATTTCCTTTTCCCCAGCAAACCACTGACCTTCTTCACAAGAATAGCCTCTTAAATGCATGAGATTAGTAACTATGTATGTCCAAATACCATCAATGCTCAGTCTCAGATCAGACGACTTTGAATTTTTTTTACTTGGATTCTAATTTCCTACCTAACCTTGTTTCTCTCAGTTCTGTCAATATGTTTATTACCATCATTTGCCTTTTAGAAAGCATGAATTTGCAGCCAAAATATCCTAGAATTTTGCATCTTCTGGGAAATCCATGAGTTTATAGCTCTTCATCCTTGGGAATTAGGAAAATACCTAAGTCTTCTTGGATGAGGCAGTAAGGAGTTCATGGGCAATTTCCTTAACTGAGGACATAGAACTTCTTATACCAAAGCTGGAAAGCCAAGGCCTCTTCTTTCATGTCAATGTTTTCAATATTCATGTCAGAAACTACAAATCTTTGAATGAAATAATATTGTAGGTGTCCAAAACTCCTTGCAACAACTTGGTTTCATACATTCAATGGTATAAATAATGGCTTTCAAGCCATTTGAATACTGGCATTACTTTAATGAACTCCTTCAGTTTCATGGGTTTATTAAAAACTGGTAAATGTATATGGGACACATGAACAATATTGCTCAAAGTCTGCCTTAGCCCAGGGCTCTAGCTTTTCCTAAATTACTCAGACTATCTGCTCATGCTGGGTTTTCTACCATATTTTCTTCAGTTTGAAAAATTGTCCGTACTGAACATTTTCTTCACTGCATTAGAAAAGTTTATTCTATTATCCTAAAGCAATCTAAGTGATAATGCAAAAAGTGCCCATTTTGCTTCTTATAGAGTGATGTTAAATATGTATAAATTTATGTGCTTTTTTTCCCCATTGCAATATTTTTCAGAACAGAGGAAAATATTTCAAGTCAGTCACTTCTTCAAAAAAATAAACCCACTATTTCAATAGTGTTTCATTTTTTTACATGAAACCCAGCAAATTTCTGAGCTGTATTTCCACAGATAATAGGGATGCTGGACAGGGTACATACTCAACAATGTGAGCAGTAAAAAGTACTCAAGAGCTGTGTATTATAAGAAATAAAATATTTTCAGTCTTCAGCTGACACTGACTTCAGACTTACTGAGGGGGCAGCTTTATTGAAACTTCTGCTTTGATTCTAGTGAAATTTGACTTTTCCATTCCCACTTTGGGTTCTTTTGCTGTTTGGTTTTGTTTGTTTTTAATTAATTTTAATCCCATTACCATTTTTTCCTTTGGAAATCATTTAGGCCTAGGATGCCTTGTAAAAGTATGTTCTTTCAATCTTCAGTTTCTGTGGTTAGAAGTCTGTGACACTTGTACAATCCCATGGCTGTCCCCATCCATCTCCTACCACAGTTCACCACATTAGGGTCACGATTCATGCTCATTTCTTTATGGTTTGTTCATTTCATTTGTAAATATGATGTTTAAATTAAATCATCAACATCACCTACACTAAGCCTTGAATTAGTATATATTATAGAAAATCCCTGCCTTGAAGAGCTTCAATTTAACTAGAAAAGTTTGAAAGAATAAGGTAGAGAAAGGGGCAGAGCCTCAGAGAATTTCAGCAATTTGCAGTCACAAGCCAGAACTTGAATTTCAGGGTTCTGTAATTTTTTTATTTCAGTATATCTCTCTACCCCTTTTATCAAGGCAAAGACTCATTCCAGCCAGAAATAGAAAGAAAATAGCAGGTTTGATTCTCAGGTTCTTATTTACTTGACGCCGCCACAACTAATGCTCAACAACAGAGGGTCAAGTAAAGAAGATTTTGATTATTTAATGTTAGAGTACCCTCAAAAAGCAAGTTTATAAAATGGGGCAATTCAATTAAAAAAAATCAAAACTTTGTCTTAGAAATCGTACACAAGTACAGGGTCTAGGATTTTTGCTTTTTATCCCCTCACCATGTCCTTTATAGTTGCCTAAATATCTCTTGTGAGGTCTGTTATGCTGCCTTCCTAACCTGAAGAAAGAAGAAAACTTCCCACAGCTTTCTCTTGGGAAAGGTGAAGTTTTTATAGATTATGAAAGCTGCTTGTTCTGAGGTTCAGCATGACAGACCATTTCAATAAATGCAGTAAGCATGTATCCAGGAACACTAGTTTTCATTTCCTCCTAACAATATTTGAACAGGCATTTGAAAGGAAATGTAGTGATCCAGAAAGTTAAATGTAATTCCCTTTACATCAGAAGAATTGTGCTGGTGGAAACAAGCATTTTAGGTGGAGCAGTAGATTAAGAGTCAAACAACCTGTCCCAGCAAAAAACTCACTGTGTGCATTTAAATAAGCCACCGAAAACATTTGCCATGCTTTGCCTATATACCTATTTTTACTAAAAACTTATATAAAACACAGATTTTTATGAAACTTAAGTGAGCTTTTCAAAGCTTTAAAGATTTTAACATCTTCAGAGAAAAGATGTGTGTCAGATATTACTAACAGCAGTAATCAGAATATTGCAGAAGAGACACAAAATAATGTCATTCACCTTTAGTTACCTAGGCAGTAATCTATTTTTCCCTCACACTCAAAGAGAATCTTATCAAGTTTTTATGTGATTTTGTTTATGAAGTCTCATTGCAAGTGAAAAAAGGGCCCTCATCTTCACTGCATACAAGTAGGAATAACACTAATAATTTAATAAATAAAAAAGCTATATGGCAACAGATAGGAGATAGTCTATTTCTTTTAAAGACTCCAAGAACTAAAGTATCCTTCTTGTCCTTCTGTCACAAGCAGGCTAAAGACAACTAAGTATGAGAAGTATTTTTGTAGCCTAAATAATGCCATGTAGCATTTACCCTAGAGGTATCCACAATATATTCTACCCACTCCTATTAATTCACAATGCTTCCCTGCAGCAAAAGTCAGGTTTTTACATCTAAACATTCTGAATATGTGGGTAAGGTACATATACACTGAGAAAAACAAATTTATTGGCATATACTTTTACATTTACCATTTAATTAGGATTCCTAATTATTAATTATTACTAATATATAATTATTATTACTATAATTATTCAATGGCAAACTTGGCAGAATGCCTGTTTTATGCTAGCCTAATTTCACATGAAAAAAGTTCAAGTTCTACCTCTTCCCAACAAAATCAGATAATTTTCCTAAAACCCACAACTAACACACACACCTAACTTTAAACAAGACACATTTAGTCCAGCATAGAAACCTCAAAAGCCTGGATTTTCAAATGCACTTGTACAGAAATAAATTTCTTACAACAGCATTAGTAGCGGAAGTGTCCCATTCTCGAAACACATATGCACAGGCATAATGCCATGTAGGTGTCTTCCACTTCTGACTTTCCACTGCCCTGTACTTCCTGTGACCACTGACACAAGTTAGGTGTATAGTTACCATTTTCCAAGGCTGTACTGTTTGCATGTACTGTGTCTGTAAAAAGAATGGAGCAATGACAAATCGTGTTCACGTGTCCGTGCTTCCAAACAGGATCATTATGATCAAGTGCAGCACAGCAGCTCATCGGTGTACAGTTTCCTAAAGAAGTGAAGCTACAACTGATCTCTACATTGGTTCAGTTAGGGCTCATACCCTATCATCACTGCTGTAATCAGTGGTAGTAGTAATTTGCCATGGTTTAAAAAAAAAAAAAAGTCAAAGCATTTTCTAGTGTTAATTTTCCTTGAGAACTAAGAAGCTTAACAGCAGCTAAGTCATGGCTAGTTTTATGATAAAAGATAATGAGTTGAATAGTAATAACACTTAGCACTTACGTAGCTATGTGTACTTTCAAAGTGCTGTACACATACTGAATAATTCATTTTAATTAAAAAAGCCTTGAAAAGATAGATTAAAGTACCCTTGAAATAAGTGAGAAGTGTTGGTCATTACTTCAACAAGGGAAAGATATGTCCCCAAATACCTTTATGTCTGAAAATTATTAAGAAACTAGCCTGGCAACATAACTTAGGAAAAAATAATGCTTTACCACATTGAATAAGTCTTCAGAAAAGAGTGAAACTACTTAAACAAATAAAGATGTAAGGTCAAGCCCTAAATTATACGTCACAGCTTTTTCCTTTTTTTTGCTTTTTCTTTATTACAGAGATTTCAACCTTTCAACATACCAGGCAAAATCTCCCACTGACTTTACCAGGTGAAGTCCCTTAGCAATTTTTATGTGCTTTCTAAGTTGTTTACCTTTCCTGAATTGTTCAGTTTCATGTCAGCAGTGGTTTTATAGCATGTCATGGCTATAAAACAAAGAACTTTTTTTTTGTGCAAAACCACACCTTACATTTTTAAGAACAGGGCTGTTCTCAGCACTCTGTCCTCAAGAAAAATGCTGCACTTCCCATCAGAGACCTTCATTTTGTTCCTTATAAGAAGGAGGTGGCCAGTGAAAGGTCAGTGTGCTTCACCAACTGAATTGCACAGCCTCATTTCCCTTGTTTTTTTACACTTTGCTAGAAGCTGCTCTTCTAGGGTGACAGTTTCATACCTGTTTCCATTCTCCCCATCATGCCAGGCAAATTGTCTGGGTTGCATGCAGCAAGCATGCAAAAGTAAGCTTCAGTTTCTCACAGCTAAAGGCCATACCATCTTGTGTAAAAATTTTCCCATACAACTATTCACCCTTCCCTCTTCCAACACACTTTCTGCTTTAATGAAAAATATGTGTGGACTTGGGATGCATCTCTCAACTTTGGTTTTCATTTTCAAGCATTTTAAATTTTAATCCATAAATACTAAAGTTAAATCCATTAAACTCACAAAGGTAATTTTTCTAGTGCAAAATCATTTTTGTATCTAACTGATCCATGCAGTGCTACAATAATCCCAGCCAGTCATTGCTGCCTTTACTGAGAAGCAGGAAAAGATCCCTCTGGCTAGTGAACTCCGTCAATTTTCCTAACCATTTTCAGCAATCTCTTCCAAAGATATTTTCGAGTAAATGTATATAAAACATCCTTTCTGTTTCTCAGAGATATAACAGTTTCTTCTTATAGTGCTCTCAGAAGTCACTGGTAATACATGAACATCTGAATGATTTTAGCAGACATTCTGTAAGTGTTCAAAAGCAGGAAAATCTTGATTTCTGGTCAGCAGATTTTATAAAAATGAACATGGAATTACTGCTTGCATTTAAGACCTTATAAACTTGTCTATGGAAAAGTGTACCACTTAGACATGTTATGTTCTCTTTGGAAAAGTTGGTACAGAAGAATCATAGAACGGTTTAGGTTGGAAGGGTCCTTAAAGATCATCTAGTTCCAAGCTCCCTGCCATGGGCAGGGACATCTTCCAGCAGACCAGGTTGCTCAGAGCCCCATCCAAGCTGGCCTGGAACACTTCCAGAGGTGGGACACCCACATCTCTGGGCAACCTCACTATGGTTCCAGTGCATCAGCACCCTCACAATTAAAACTGCTTTCTAATACCTAATCTAAACCTACCCTCTATCAGTTTGGAACCATTCTCCCTTGTCCTGTCACTACATACCCTTTTAAAATTTCCCTGCCCATCTTTCTTGCAGCCTCCCTTCAGGTAATGAAGGCTGCAATTACGTCACCCCAAAGCCTTCTCTTTTTCAGGCTGAACCATCCAAATTCTTTTAGCCTGTCCTTTTAGGGGAGGTGCTCCATCCCTTTAATCATGTTAGTGGCCCTCCTCTGGACTCACTTCAACAGGTCCATGTCCTTCTTGTGCTGAGGACCCCAGAGCTGGATTCAGCACTCCAGGTGGGATCTTACCAGAGAGGTGTAGAGGGGCAGAATCCCATCCCTTGCCCTGCTGGCCAAGCTGCTTTTGATCCCAGGATACAATTGGATTTCTGGGCTCAGCACATATTGTCAAGTCATGTCCAGCCTCTCACCCACCAGCACCCCCAAGTCCTTCTCAGCAGGGCTGCTCTTGATCTCTTCATCCCCATCCTTTTGCATCCCCAGCAATTGGTACTGGGAGCTGCCCCAACTCAGGTGGTTTGGTCTTGTTAAACCTCATGAGGTTCCCAGGCCCACATTCTGAGCTCGTACAGGCCTCTCTGGATGACATCCCATTATTCAGGTTTGTCAAACACACCCCTCAGCTTGTTGTCATCTGCATATTTGCTGAGGGTACACTCGATCCCTTTGCCTATATTAAATAACATTGGTCCCCACAGAGGTCCCTGAGGGACATCATTTGTCACTGATCTACATTTCTGAGCTGTTGACCACAATCCTCTGAATGTGACCATCCAACCAATTCCTTATCCACCAAGCAGACCCAATCAAATCCATCTCACTCCAGTTTAGAGAGAAGGATGTTGTGGGGCACTGTGTCAAACACTTTACAGAAGGCCAGATAAACGACATCTGTAGCCTTTCCCTTGTCTCCTGATGTAGTCACTCCATCAGAGAAGGCCACTGGGTTGGTCAGACAGGACTTGCCCTTGGTGAAGCTGTGCTGACTGTCTCAAATCACCTCCCTGTCCTCCTTGTGGCTAAGCATAGTTTATAGAAGCATTTGTTCCATCATCTTCCCTAGCACAGAGGTGACATGGACAGGTCAGTGGTTCCCAGGGTCCTCCTTTCTACCCTTTTTGAAGATTGGTACAATTATTTCCTTTTTCCAGTCACCTGCGGCTTCACCTGACTGACATGACTTTTCAAGTACCATATCGAGAAGACAGCAGAGTATAAATTAGAGGTGGCAGCACAGGTAAACTAGAAGAATAGATACTAAAACACAGTAACTCTGGATTACTTTTGTAAACCAAGATATGCTGTTTGTAATGTTGGGCAAAACTGGGTGAAAATGTTTGATGGAATGGCTTGTCTACATACAGTTAGGAATAATTTTCATATGACCATAGCCTGAAGAAACTATTCAAGTTTTCAGTTCTGCTTCTTCCAGCACATGCAAAATGCCAAGGCTCTGGGCTTAAGCTTAACTCAGTCATTTTAGAGGACCAAAGCTTGAGCACTAGAACACAACCTTTGAACAAGACGAACATATTTAAACAGATATTGGGAGTGAGAAGGGGGCAAAATGGGAGATATTCTAGTACTTTATGCTCCCAATTGGAAACATGAACCCCTTTTGTCCAGTCCATGATGTGAAATGATCTTCCTGACAGATTCTCAGATGTCTATATGCCTCACTGTCCCCACCTTACAACGAGGACAATGACTAATTCAAATCAGAGCTAAAAAAAAGATGCAGGTATTGCAAATACTTTTTTTATCATGAAGGGCAGAAAAAGGAATCAAATTTGTATATTTTTAGACAAGACAAAATATGTTAAATGTTTTTCACTAGATAAAATTTACGTTATCTGCATATTCTTCCTCTTTCACAATCTCTAATGAAGGCCAGGTATGTTGCAAGTTTAGCACCTCTCCTCCAGGCACCTTACGATTAAAACCACTGTAGAGGGCTGTAGATTCCCTCTGTCATGGATGGCTGGTATGACCTTGAGTGAGCCAGACCAGATCTCAAGGAACTAATTCCTTGTACAGAGGATCAACTTACACCCATCAGACTCAATTCCACTTCTACTTTGTCTCTTCTGATTTTGCCCTTTGGGCTCTAGTAATACTTAATACATTGATACTTCTGAGATACTTTTGTATTATGGCATTTCCAGCCATAAAGGTTCTGGTGGAGCCACAAGCAAATTAGAGCTGTCTCTTCAAGATGTATAAAATTCAGCCACAGTTCACAGTCACTGTATTTTCCAAAGCATCCTGTGCAATGCAATAACATGAGCTTCATCAACCAGCAAAAAAGAATAACAAGATGTCACTCTAGATGTTATTTCTGAGAGGCAATGATAATTCACTAGTATTTACATGGATTACTGAGAACAGGTGCGCAGCAAAGTTGATTCCATTAATTTGAATTAATAAGTATATTAGGGTATTGTGTCTTACCACGTTAATTTATTAGAGTGGGTTGAGTTAAGGAGTTGACCAGCAACTAATAAAAATTAATGCAGTAAAAGGTAATCCTTTATGCTGTATCAGATAAGCAGTAAAAGAGGTAAGCAGGTAAGGAATATCTGAGTGAACTCCCACACCATAATGAGAAGGCATTGTTAATCAACTTTTTAAAAATATTTTAGGCATATTGAAAGGTATGAAGAACATCAAAATCAATAAAACCTCCAATTTCAGGTCCTGCAGATGGGCAAAAGATGTAAGGAATGAATAAGCTTTCCAGGAACCAGGAAGGACACAGCTAGACTAGCAAACCTGGCCTCACACATTTTGCTTTTTTACCTCACACTTGGTTGCCTGGATAAATTCTTCACACAATCTAGAACATAGGAGAGCTAGCTCAAACTGTTTTGGGTAACAGCACAAAGCAAGTCACCTCCTCTTGATGATTACCTTCTTTTTTTTTTTTTTTTTTTTTTTTTTTTTTTTTTTTTTTTTTGTTATTTTAAAATTTTTTTTTTTTTTTTTCTTGCTAGTACATTAAAACTTGCTTTGAGCCATTGTCATGTACAAGTACATCTACATAACACGAATAAAATACTGCTTTAGTAACATATGTCCCTTTATGTTGAAATACCTGAATCACAGAAATTTACCTGCACAGGCAGAGACCTGTACAGTCCACACCATGCCAAAACAGGCTTGTTCTCTACAATTATTCTCAAAGGATTGTCTCAATTGATAGAAATTTCAATGCATGTGACTTCTGTCCCTTCTCTTGTAGAAGATTTGACAAACCTACAACTTCTTGAGTTCAAAAGGCTTTTGACCTCTATATTTTCTTCTCAAAAGATCACTCCAGGACATCTTAGTTTTGCTGAGGAATGCAAAATATGGCAGCAAATTTTCCCCACTGTTTATACAGTTCAGTTACCTATAGATAGCTACACAGAATCACAGAATGGTGCAGATTAAAAGGAATCCTCAAAGATCATAAAGTCCATTCTCCTTGCTCAAAGCAGGGTTAGCTAAAGCAGGTTGTTTCAAGCTTTCTCCAGTCAGGTGTTTGATCTCCATGACAGAGACTCCACAACCTCTTTTGGCAACCTGTTCCACTACTTGACCACCTTCACAACAAAAAGGTTTTTTTCCTCTGTTAAGTGGACTTTCCTGTGTTTCAGTTTGTGTCTATTCCCTCTTCTCTTTTCACTGAGCAACTGATGAGAAATAGTAATCTTACTTGAAAATTTGCATTTAAAATCTCATTCCCTGAGCGTCCTACCCGTATCCTCCACTTGTACAAGTGGTCAAGTAAATTTACCTATAGTGAATGCCTTTTATTTTTTTTTTTTTAGCCACAGAATTTTCTTCAACATATTTGATTCATATTAAAGAAGCCACCTGCCTTTACTACTCACCTCACTTAAGCAAGTTAATTATGCACATAATAGTCTTTTGCACCCACTGTGCCCTGAAGGAAGTATGATGTGTTTGCACATTGGCAGCAAGTGCAGTAGTGGTGGGCCAAGGGATTTATTACCAAATACATCCTACATGACAAATATGCAAGAGATACTCTGGTAGGGCCACTACAGACTAATCTTGGGGCTACTAAAGGGCAGCAGTAAAGCAGCACCATACAATTCATGTAGGACAGAGAGGCTTCCCACACAAGGAAAAAAAGTTCAAAGCAACTATAAAATCAAAACCCTCAGGGTTCATATTGAAGAGAATGACTCAGCTTTTTTACCTCTTCAAAATACAGAAGACTTATTATTTCTAAAGTACTTCAAATTAAAAAATCATAATTTTGTTATGAATCACTAATGTTATTTTCTGTATAACTCTGATGTTTTCTTGGAAATCATTCATCCACTTACCACCCAGCCTCAACTTTGCTTAATTTTTAAGACCAAACAACATACTAACTAGGATGTCATAATGAAAAAATACATTGTAATGATAGAATGAAATGGCTCAGACAATATATACCAGATACTGGTCAATTTCATGGTGAATAAAGGAAATTGTTTCAATGGTATAGAAGGAACAAGTAGCAAAAGGTGACAAAGGACCTTATATTCTAAGGTCCTTGTTTACAATGAGTATTATGCTAAACATACTCTGTGCTTTAGAGCTTACAACCACGTTACGTGACAGAGCATTTGTGGAACCTTGTGTTCCAGCACAATCATATGACCCAGACAGATACACAAAAGCTTCAGTTTCAAATTACAGTATAAATCCCATATGTATCTGTGGTAAGTAACATCAGAATCACGATAGGAGAAACTGTCAGGCTTTGCTTTCGGACCAAAGCTATCAAAAGAGGCAACTGAAAAGCCAGAGAATGCCTGGGCAAGTAGATATGTCCCTAGGGCTGATCTAAATATGATGTACATCCAGAGTTCACTGGGAATACCAGGTGGGAAGCCTACTGTCAGCCTCAGTGTCTTTCTTGCAGGAACATAACACTGAAGGGCAGTTATTTCAATCTCATTCTGCCGTAGACACCGCTCAGTGCAGTTTTGGTACCCCTTTTACTCCAGTGGGTTACAGTTAAAATATCCTGTTGCAAGATCACATAAGGTCCTTGTGTGTGCCGCTCTCCAGTGTTCAGCCTGCTGTCATAATTTAGCCAAAAATAACAGCAACTGACAGTCACCACTTCATTTCTAGAATAGCAGCTTCCAAGTTTTTTGGTTGTGTGGGGCTTTTTTTGGTTGGTTTTGTTTTGGTTTTTTTTCTGGAAATGTCTCCTTGGGCTTTTTATATGCTTGGAGTTCTGAATTTCACATTTGCAACTGAATTTCCAGTTGGCTCCTGACTTCTTGCATCATTACTGTGATCATAGGATTTGGAACTGGTAAGTTCAGGAGTTCATCTCCAAATATTCAGGGTCAGAAACAAAGAGATATCTGATAAAGACTTGGCAGAAGACTGAAATTATACTGGATAAATGAAGAAAGTAAAGATCCTGGGGTATGTTGATGAAAAGATAACAGCTCAGGAAGATTCCAAATTTCATCTGGAAATCCAAATTTTTAATACAACTGTGCCCTCTTGGCAGCACCTTGCAATCTCAGGATGGGTTAATTAATAAAAGGCAACCTATATATTCGCTTTGTTTGTGGAGAGGTAAAGGATGTTCAGAGTTCAAAACTCTGACCTGGCCCCTGAAAAGAAATATAATTAACAATCTGGCTGTGTTGGAAAACAACACTCTTGAACCAACCAGGTGTCTTCTTGGCACAGAAGCCGTTTCATGATAAAAATCAAGCTGGAATATTTGAGTGGGTTGGGTTTTTTTTCCATTTTGTTTTAATAAGTCAGTATGAGTGCAAGCCAAGATTAAAGAGTGAGAAGGAGACAAAGTATTTTACCCGGTTTCACAGTGCCTTCAGGCTATGCCAGCTACAATACCTTTCAACACTATTCTCTGTCCCATTGTGAGGAATAAAAAACTAAAAAGCCTTTTTGGCAAAAGTGGCTGAGTCATTAAGGATAAAATAAAGTTTTTAGGGAAAAAAAAAAGACAAGCCATGGTGAAACTACCTGCAGCTGACACCATCTTCCCTAAAAGAGCAGGGTCATTGAACTCCATAAAAAATATTTGAGGCAATTATCATCCACAGCCAATCTCTGTTTTACTGTATCATGCAGAACCACTGGCTTTTCTTTGACTACTCAGGCTTCTGCAAAAGGTAGGCAAGCCAGACATTGTTCATGCAGCCTAAGGGATTTCCTACTAACTCTGAAATGTGGAAAAGCATAGTGATCACTATTACTGGAGGTGTTTAATTTTATTTGGGAATTAGGAAAAGCAGACTTTTAGGGAAAAAAAACCTATACACTAAATAAATTGTTTGTACTGACTTAAAATTATTTATGATGATGTTTTATTTCCCCAAAATTAATCAATCAGAGAATGGATGACTAAAACACACGACTAATTTCATGCAGTGTGATTTACTTACTGCAAGGAATTGGGAGTCAAGTTATAAGGTCTAATTCTAGTCTTGACAGGCTTTAGTTTATGCGTCTTACTACTTCCTTTTTGTGGCCTCTCTATCAATTTATCTGTTTTCTTACTGTAAAAATGGAAGATTAGTTTTCATTAACTACTGGATTTTTAAATTGGTTTTAAATCACTGTTAAGTCTTTTGCTTTAACTTTGCCCCTCATTCTTTGGCTGCCTCTGGAAGTACAGAAATCATTTCACCACTTACATGCAGATTCTTCTGCCTTTGTTTTAGAGATCTTATGGCCCTATTTCTCCTCACTGCGGTGATTTCTCCTCACACAGTGTTTGTGCAGCACCTAATAGAAAAGGATCTTCATCTGCAGCCATCACTACCATCACAACCACAACCACCACAATAGCAAGAACAATGTAAATCACCATCTAACTTACTGACCACTTGTAAAATATTTTCATAATTTTCACTGAATTTCTTCCTTCAGAGTCAATAGAAATAAAATGCTTAAGCAATTGTTTGATTGACAGGATAATTAAACTGAGATTAAAAGCAATTTTGATTTTTTTAAAATTATCAGAATATATATGCCATGTTCTGCTGCCTATCTGGTTATCATCTATGTATCCTGTCTTACTGTTAAAATTTTTTTTATGTTAACAACGATTGTTTAAATGGATATCATTAATTTCTTGTGTTTAGTATAATTGAAGTTATTTTAATTCACTTGCATACGCATTGTTTAATGGCATCATTTTTTAGATAATTTTTGCAGCGATAGAAAGAAGAACAGTAAAACAGGAGAGGGGGTGGAGAAGAAAACACCCCAACACACATGGGAAACAAGCTCCAGCGCATTGTCTCTTCCCTGCCTAGGCACTTCATCACGATTTCTTGAGATCGTGCAGAGAGATAGCATCCCTCAGCCTGACAAGACCTAAATTATTACATTTTTGCATTATTTATTTTTCTTTCTCTGTGTCCAAATCATGACACAGGTGTGAGGGAGAGAGACTCAGTGTATGCCTATGTACACAAAAACAGTGTTAATATGATTATTCACAGTTGCATCATAGTAGTAGCGGAGTTACAGAAAAATCCGAGTCCCTTCACCCACGTTCGCTAGGCCAAAAGTCCTAAATCCATAACCCACTGAAATCAGGGAGTAGAAAGTTTTGGCTGAAGGAGGCTTGTGGCAAGACCAAGAACTAAGCCTAGACTTCTGGAGGCTCATTCAGGTGCTTTGAAGGTAACACTATTTAAGAGAAAGAATAAAGTCAAGTAGGAAAGAAGCGTTAAGTGTGATGCTGTGTGAACTCAAAGAGCTTAAGTGAAGGTCACAGAGCTTAATACTTGAAGAAAATTAAGAGTCCAAGGATTCAGCCTTTAGGATTAATTTTTTTTCTAGAACCTGGTTAGTCCTGTATTTTTTGCTCATACATTAAAAGCTAACCAACACTTCTAGGCTAAAGAAGAATTCTAATTCTGGATTAGAAAAATAACAATTCCTCCCTTTCCAGTTGAAAGGGAGATCATGCCAGAATTGAGCTTGAATCCAGCACCTGTGTATTTAATTTTCATCTTGGAAAAGAGAGACTATGTCATGCTGGAAGGTTGCACACTTTCTGCACTTAAAATGGGAATGATAGTATTTCTCTGTGTCACTGAGGTACTGGAAATGTATACATTTTTAAGACACAGAATTGCTAATATAACTGGGACAAGCTCTCCAGTGACAGTAGTTTTACAAATTTGAAGTTCTATACACAAAATATAAAAGAGTAGTTCAGACACCAAAGCACAAAAAATAAATAAACTTGGGAATATAATGAAAAAAAGCCAACACATGCATGCACCTTCCTTGTCCTCCTCACACTTCCCAAGGTCTCTGTAACACACTATGCAAACACACTCTTCAATTGTCAGCTGTTCACACAGAGAAAGCGTCCTATGGTATTTAAAGTTAGGAGAATAATATGTGGTTGAGTAAAATTTCAAAGCTCATAAGAACTCATTCAAAACTCATTTCTGTACCAGTATGTGAAAGAATGAACCTCTTAAAAAGTCTGTAAGATGTGATCCGCTCTATCCAAAATCACTAAAATATTTTATTACACTTACCTGAATTCGCTAGGTTATTAGGAATACCTGGTATTGCAAGATTACTGCCTATTAGGGAGTCCACTGCTGAAGTTTCTGAAATAAAGATGAGATACAAACACATTTCCTAAACATTGATGCTCTTTGTATATCTATAATTATACTCTGGTATCTTATCTCAGGGGAAGGAAAAAAAATAAAAATATTTGAAAGGCAGTGCTTCTTTTCATTTAATTAGATATCAATTTAAATAAAATAAAACTGCTGTTACTTTCTGATAAAATACTTAAATTGCAAACTTGATGGAAGAAGCTAATGAAAACATATGTCATTATCTTTACTTCTTCCTTCTAAACAGCACAGGTCAAACAGAACAAAGTTTATCTTTTGCTTGAATGCAGATCATGTCTATTAAACATGGTTGTGGTCTCTACTGCCACTGACCAGAAATTGGTTTTATTCTAGAATTTGTAACATCTGTCTAGTTTTCGTACCAGTCTCTTCCATTAATTCCCTACACAGCATTTTCCAAAAATTCCTTGGCACACCTATTTCCCTTTCACCAAACAGCCAGACCAAAATAGAAAATTATTACACCCATTGAAATGGAATCAAAGTGTCATGTCTCAGCCAAAGTTGAGAAAATTGAAAATTGAGAAAATTGTCCTTCATTTGCAGTTAGAAACTAATTCCACAAACAATGGCCAATTAATTACTTTCTGTAATACTGCTGTGAAGCAGTGAAGATTGAAACAGGGGACTGAAATTCAAAGCATTGATGTCAGGGCAGGAATCTGTTAAGACATTCCTAGTTACCCCCCAATTTTACCTCCTGGCCTTAAATTAGGGTCTGAAACAAGAAATGTTCTGTTTTCGTCATTCACATCAATTTGGTTTTATTTTTGTTGTTAAGAGGACTGTATCCATAATTTTCAGAGGCAAGAGACAAAGCAATGTGAATTCATGGTCCTGCCTCCTTTTTTTTTTTTTAATTTGCATTTAGTGTCTAATGAATCCACACACAAAGCCCAGAGAGCTAATCACACAACAGTCAAAGGCTAAGCAGTGCAGTTGCCAGTGTACGCCCACGTTCACAAATCCTCATGTATACAGATACCTTTTACTGTATACATTGACTAAAGCCTTGTACACAGCAAAAGCAAAATACACGAGAGTCTTCAAACAACAACAAAAAAACCAAAAAAAAACCACTAAGTAAGTTGGCCAATACTAAATTTGGAGGAGCTGTTGACACTCTAGAAGGCAGAGAGGCTCTGCAGAGGGGCCTGGATAAATTAGAGGGCTGGGCAATCACCAGCTGTATGAAGTTGAAGAAGGGTACATGCCAGATTCTGTGCCTGGGGTGGGGCAACCCTGGATGTACAGACAGACTGGGACATGAGGNACAGCATCAAGCCTGACAGAACTCAAGAAGCATTTGGACAATGCTCTTGGGCACATGGTGTGAGTCTTGGGGCTGTTATATGCAGGGCCAGGAGTTGGACTCGATGATCTTTGTGGGTCCCTTCCAACTCAGGATAGTCTATGAATTTATGATTCTAAGAGTCAGCATTGTAGTATTTTGGCTCATTCAGAAAGGACATCCTGCATTTTAGCATAGAAGCGGGTGACAAAATGGTGAAAGAAATGCTCAGACAGGACAGGTAGAGGTAACACCATGGCAATAAAATAAGGTGCAAGGAGTAGACAATTTGCATAGCTGATCTTTGAGCTCAGTGGCTCTCTTCCTGAATAACAACTACAGCTGTCTTCCTCTGTAGATGAGTTAAATCAAGAAATGCCCTAAGGGTGAAGACAAGAATCTTGATTTCTAAGAAGCTGTGAAAAAAGAAGAAAACAAGTGGAGACATGGTCCAGAAACAACCAGAAATATATAAATAACAACATACTGACCCTTGTGCAAGGATGGGCTTGTGAGTACAGTGACAGAGAGAAGAAAGATGGCTAGTTAATATCATCTACCTGAATGACTAGATTTAATGGTGTAGCCAAAAACCTAAAACCCTCTGACACAAAAATAAATAAGGACATGCTGGACTCCAGGTACTCAGAAATTACTTTCACCATAAAGCTGTCAATGTTTTGCCTAAGAAGTTGTTCATTGTAATGACTGCCACCTTGGCTGAAGTAAAATGACCTCAGCAGTGTCACAGCCAGCAGAGAAGAATGATTTGCAGTGAAATACAGGCAGGATAAACTGGCAGCCCTCAAGGGGCTGATTATAATCCAGAGTGTGTAGTTCTGCAGTGTAAGCAGTCCAGGACAGACCCTTTCAGTCTGTTCTTGCTGTCGTGCGCTCTCAAATCTCCTGGGGTTCCCTGGCAACACTGTCTATGTTTGTTCTCAATATAGGTGGCCCTTATACACGTAGCTCCATGGAATATTCCCAGCAGTAATGACTACTTTCCCAAGAAAGGTGTGTGGAATCTCATGTGAGCTTGACTTCAGCTGAATTATTCGTGCATCGAAAGCTAAACACATGCAGAACCGTGTTTCCAAGTACTGAGACCAGCTGAATATCACAGTGTAGAGAAAAAGGCTCTGTTTGCAGCTCTCCTACTCCTGCAGTAGGATAGGCTACACACTTCACAACAAGCACCACTATCCCCTTTTTAATTTAGCCAAAATCAAAGCTCTTCTATCCCCTCTATTATGAAAGGAAACATGGCTGTTTTGTGGAAGGAAGCTATTCTTTCATCTTATACCTGCAGGAAGCAGACAACTGAAAACATTGAGGTTTTTTTCCTCAAAGATGTGATTTTCACAGAAGGTACTCCTGTCTCTTCTCTCAAAAAAAATAAAAGTCAGTCTAGATTTTCTTGTGTCCACAACTCTCAACATCACCCCAAAATTACTTTATAAACACAGGCTTTTTCAGGCCCATGTTTAGCAGAAAATAAATAAGTGTTTAAATATTTGCTTTAAAATCAAAATTACCAAAGGACAATTGATTCTTGCTTATAAAAAAAGAAGAATGTTAGATTAGTGAATGCAAGAAACAAAGCAAAAATCTCTGCATTTTCAGGTATTAAAAAACTCCAGACTTGCACATACATGGGAAAAAAAACCAATTACACAGCCACAGCTAATCTCACCTGAGTGCCCATCCTCTCATTAACTTGTGAGGGAATTATATTATCTGGCATCCCAGAAGCTATTTACATACTTCTGCATTGCTCTGCTTTTTTTAAAGCAGAAAGGAGGAGCAACCTTAAAGCTCAAAACTGAAACAAGCACATAAGGAAATATTTCTGCTTTACTCTATCAGCCCTTTCAGCTTGTCACCACAGGTGGATGCAGAAAAGGTGGTAGAAGGAAGGAAAAGATAACCCTTTCTTGGCAAGATATAACATTGCCAGATCCAAGGACAGCTCAAAATAAACTCAGGTCTATTTCTAGCCTCCAAAGCAAGCAAGTCCCAATCTCAGAGCATGTGCTCCTGTGACTTGCATGTTCATTCATTGCACAGGAGTGATGTATTCAATGTGCCAATATTGCTGTTCCCTATTTTACTGTTGCTAAGCCCACTTCCTGTCATCTCCCTGTTTTTCACACTCAGATTGACTTCCAAAGTGCACTCCAGTTCTGCCTAAAGCATGACCTGCTTCAGCTGCAATCTTCAATCACCTGAAGAGCCACAGTTCACCATCCTTCATCTAAGGGGAGGCAATTTTGTGGACATACCTGAGAGGTTTCTCTCTCTTGCTGATTTATTCACAGCTCTCTCCAGAACACCAAAAAATATCTGACAGAGTTCAACTATTTCCTACTCTTGCACTTGCTCATTCATTTTCCTTTGTGCCAAAAACAACATTATGAATAGACATAAATTTTGCTTACAGCTCTGTTGGCTCTTTCCAAGTTTGTAGTCACTTCTCCAGAGTTAATAATTTCCTTCACGAAGTCATTGGATAATACTGGATTTAATTCTCACCACAGTAAAATCCTATTAAAAACCTGATTATTCTATTTTCAGTGTTGACATAAGCAGAAATAGGAGCATTTGCATTTCAAATGGATGACCAAGGAAAAAAATATGAAAACATTTTTGATTGATTTTGCTGTTCTTGGCAAAAAGCGCAACTGTGACTCCCCAAATTCATGGGTTTAAGTTCTATTTTCTTTTAAAATACTTGAAAATTCTTTTTTTTTTTTCACATTTATTTTAAGCCATTATACATTTAAGTATCACCAGATTCTATAGAAAACATAAATCCTCAAAGGAACCTCTGATGTTTGGTCATGACGGAATTGGAGTGAAAAGAGAGCACTAACAGTTTCTAGGATGTTGGATATTTAACTTTAGAATTTTCACTGGAATTAGGCAGATGGCCCTGCACACTGGGCTATACCTGCACTGCAACTGCATTTCATCTTCATTAGAAATTCTATTCTGGATCTACAACACCTTTCTAACAAAATTATTGCAGAATGTAGCATAAGTCTGGAAAAGGTTTTTATTACAACAAATTAATTTGTAAAGTAATTTCTTCATCAGGGAGCAAAACATCTCCATTTGTTACCTGTTCAAAAATAGAAGTGAATTCTAGATAATACATCAGATTGAAATACAGTGAAACTACCATTAATATTTCTTCTTAACTATTTCACATACAAAAAATTACAGCACACAGGAGATACATCATAACTCACATCTTCATCTTTTTGCACAGCCAGTGAGCTGTGCTGACAGACTTGACTTTAATCCAGCTCATTTAAATCTGCTGTGCCTGTTAATTCTTATGTTATCATGAGAAAAAGTTCACCATTCAGCCTTTTTTAATACAAGTACAAGATACTTTGGGAACCAGAGGAAATTAGTGAGGTAGCAGGAAAGATACATGGTAAAAAAGTATTTCAGAAAGCCCTCATAAGGGGAAGAGAATTCCCTTCTGGTTTATAAGGCCCAGGGTGAGCACAAACCAGATAACTACTGAAGTGCTCCAGGCCCTCCTGAAGCTCCACACAGCTGCAAGGTAGCTAATCTACTCTGGGTTAACTTTATGCAGGTATTCCCTATTCCATAGGAAAAGCTCAGCCAGTATGATGTGGAGCTTTGCATACCTACCTCAGCAGCCATGGTTTGGTGAAGGCACAAAACCAACTAATTATCAGAAAGATCTATGATACCTTCTACACCGTCAGTCAATACCAGACTCCGCCCAATAAGTTTCTCTGATCATCTGGAAGACAATTGCTGAACTGACCCCAGAGTGCTCCTCCTACTCTGATTTTGTAGGTACACAGGTGAGCAAGGATTAAATGGTCATGAGACCCATGATATCTTCTCAGGAATTGTTATCACCTGCTCTCACTGAATAACAATGCTTCATTTAGCAAATATAATTTCAGTAAATAAAAAAAATCTTGTCCCTCTGCTATTATTTCTTAACCTTTTACCTCACCATTTATGGAAAGTCCACAATGATGACTTCTTTTTCTTCAGATCCTTCCCTCAACCCATTCTCTAACCTTCCTAAAGGCATTCCCACCTGAGGGTTGTCAATATTTTCTGGCATCTCAAAATGACTCCATACTGCCTTTTCCTAGAAAGTCTTGGAAAACTTCCATTTTCTACCCAACAGGCAAACACAAGTTCCTATCAGTATTGTCATATTATGCTTCTTTTTATAGAACATACTCCTGTCCCTGATCTCCAGCTTGTGTTTTTGCCCACTTTTAGCTTTTAAGTTAAAGTGTGTTGTTTGGGATCTTGGACAGTTTCAAACTCACAGCTGATATTTAGCAAGATAGAAATAACAGTCTGCATTTTTATTGTATAATTATGGGAAGAATGCACACAAAAGGTCACAGTCTATTGCCCTGCATCTTAGCTCAAGTCTTCAGCTGCCATAGGTTTGTAGAAGCCAGAATCAGCCTCACCCAAGGACAGCCTCTCTTATGAAGTCCAGTGGTTCACGCTGAGTTCCAGACAGGACTCCATTCTGGAGCAGAGAAGTGCCTTTCTCTGAGCATTTCAGCACTTCCTCTTCTGTCTGGAACTTCTAAAACATCATAAAGAAGGAATGTAGCAGTGGCTGTGAAAGCCTGACTGAATCTTTTTACCTAAAAATTACTTGCTGTGTCAATGCTAGCTGTATTTGCTGCTTTTCTTACAGCTCAGACTATTTGAAGATGTGGCTACATGGCACCTCAAGAGCTGGAAACAAATTTTTATTTTAAATCTGTGGGGGGAAAAAAGGTCAAAAAACATTCCCCAAACCTAAGGCTCAAAAGACAATGAAAATTTCCCTTGCTATTTTTTATTGCTATTTTATATAATGAAACAACATGACCTTAAGTCATGCCAGGAGAGATTCAGATTAAATATTAGGTAAAATAAGTTGCCCAGAGAAGTGATGGGAGTCACCATCTCTTGAAGTCTTCAAGAGGTATCTGGATGTGACACTTGGGGATGTGGTTTAGGGGTGATTATAATTCTAAATTGATGGTTGGGCTAGAGGATCATGGGGGTCTCTTCCAACTCTAAAGTTCCTGTGATTCTCTGTGATTCTGTGTCAAGTGTCCACAGTGTTAGAGGACTGATGCACCAAGGCTGGGTGTTCTGATCCAGCAAGGGTACTAACTAGACCATCAGTGAAAATTTTAAACACACACTGATGTACAGTAGGCCTCCCTACTGCCATGGCCCTCATAAAACAAGGATGCACTTTGGCATTAGAATGGAAATTATCTACAAATGTATTAAGATTCTGACAACAACCAACTCTGTGTGTGTGCATACATGCTTCTCTGAACATACTTATTTTCCATAAGACAGGTGCTCACAACTAGGTAATGGGTACATAATTTATATTTCTAACAGAGAAATATTGCTGTTGCATTAGGAAATTCCAGGAAGTCAGGAAAGTATGATGTAGAAATGTCTGTACATAGGCCCTATTCTGATTCTTCTTGCAGCCGTAACTAGCCACTGTTAGAGGCATGATACTAAGCTAGTTGGACCTTTAATTTTAAAAAAATATTTTCATTATTTCATTGCAATAATTATGTCAATATAGTGAGCACTGAAACACATCCAGCTGTTATAGATGCTCTTGGGATGATCAGAGCAACAGTATCACAGCTTGTACATGGATACACCAGTAGAGAAAAATACCAGAAGGACTTGGATCTACTTAATTCAAATTCTTTTTTTAATTGAAGACTGCTGTCATTGAATAGCTATACACTGTAATATGTAAGAGAGAGAATTAGTTCCTCTTTACTTCTCCAGTTGGGTAATATAGCATGGAGCATTTAGCCCAGATTTTGAGAATGGTCACAGTGTGTTTGATTTTGATTTTCTGAGAATGTTAAAATGAAAATAAATTAGGTTTTTACATGAAGAGGACTATTAGTTATTTCCAGTTCCTTGGGGAATTCACAATTTATTTCAGAGGGCAGAGAAATGGCTTTTTGCTCAGTACCATTGAAAATTATTAATTTCCCTTAGGATTCCAGCTGGACCTAATTTGAGTCAGTAGTTAAAGTGGTCATTTCTGTTTGTATAAGTGGGAATGACCAGACCATTGCGCATGTTGGCACTTTATGGTATATTTCAAAAGCATTATTAAGCTTAGGTCTATAGCTCTCTGACCTTTCTTTGAAGAATATTTGCAGGGATGAACAAATAACACAAAAAAGGCTTGTGATAGTGGAACTTTTGGTAAATAGTATGGGGATAAAGCTGCAGGAAATACTCGTTTCACCCTCCTATTGTTTATTACTCTAGCTGAAGCTCAAGAGAGGTGCAGATGCAATCTGCTGACCAGCTGACATTCCCATATCAAGTTAAAAGGTATCCTGTAGACCCATGCCAGCTGCTGCTGTCTCGACTTTCTTGTAGTTCTCTCTGCAAAGCCAGATTGTTAATTCAAAAATCCTTGATTTTGATTTAAGTATAGAGTTAATTGTTTGACAAATATATTTAAATTCAGAGGTGGGACTGCAGAACCTCAAACACCAAGCAATAACTGAGAACTTTTTAATACCATTACCTACACTGATGTTCCATCCTAAATTACTGGAAGACTGTTAAGGTATTTAATATCTGTTACAGGATTATGTGAAGATTTATTCAATGCATAAATGTAAACAAATATATTCATCTATACTGCCTCTTCATTTTTAAAGATTCAGTTAAATATAACCTGCCTCTTGCAAGTAGAATTTTTCTATTTTACATATAAATTTTATATTTTTCATTCACAGAATTACACCAGTAATATAAAACTGAAAACTCCACTGTACAAGGAGGGGAGAATTCACACGCTCTTCATCTCATCACTGCTTCTTCACAATCCAGGTAACTGTAAAAATACCAGGTGACTGTAAAAATACATATTTCTTTCTGTAGGCATTTAGACTTCAGGGCATTTCCCAGTGCAATTTTATGCTAGTCTCAGAGTCAAGCATACATATTTTGAGGTACCTTTTTAATGACTAACAAATGTCAAAAAGAAAAGGTGTAGTTGCTGGTTCTCATGAAGATGACCAGTCTACTTCCATAAATCACTAAATGTGACTAATCCAATATTTCTAAGGAGTCTATCACTTTGATTATACACAACTTTCCTTGGAAACCACAAAGATATAGCATTTACTACTCATATTTATACAGACTTAAAAATTATCTCCATGACTATTTTAATGAGTCAGGTGCCAGATAGTTCACTGTGATGTAATTATGTTCTATTCTAGTTTAGCACTTACTTTTGTATACATTTCTATCAAGACAGTGATTCATCAGTAACAGATTAAGTAGTGAGACAATATTTGTAAATTGTATCATCCAGTAGGGATAGGATAAAAGAGAGAAAAAATGCATTAAATATACAGAATTCAGACCTGATTAATATAAAACTTCAGACCAGAACTGAAGTTCAAACGTGTGCTGGAAGTTAGTGTATCAAAAATCTCACAGGCCATCTTAGGAAAGTTTCAGCTCATAATTGCAAAACGTCAAAAAACCCTAATATTTCCACTGTCTTGATCTATGACACCTCTAATTCATATAAACCAGCATCACACTGCAGAATTAAGAATCACATCAATGTATGCTACTCTGGAAAACTGTATCCTTTTAAGTTTTTTACTCAATCAGAAAAAACATGAAAGCAGGATAGACCTGAAGTGGTTAAATAGAATTGAAATGCCATTCTGCCCTGTTTTCCTGCCTTGGAAATGCCCTCTTCCAAACTCTGCTTGAGCACCCTGCCCTTAACAAAGTCCCTGAAATACAGAACTGAGGTTATAAGAACATCCTCATTTGCATCCCAGAACAGGCCTTAGACGCTGCCATCACTCCTTCACTTTCAGCTGAAAACATTGGCTTTTTCCCTGCCTCTCCCTCTGGAATATTTTAATTCTATAGCTATGTTATTTAACTTGGTAAAGCATTTGTTTGGGGAAGTATGTGGAATGAAAGACTTTATAGAAGTTAACATTCTATCCTCTTGCCTCATACTTCTCTGAATAGATAATATCATTGACACAAATCACTGGACAAAAAAAAAGTCATGAGAACTGAAGATGTGTGGGCACTGAAATATTTCAAGAATTGAATAATGCTTTCCTTTCTCTGTTTAGTCTGACAGACAACAATGTGTCTTGAACACTTTGGAACTGAATGATGGAGAAGATGAAAAAGACATTTGAGAAATGCCTTTCTTATTTCAAATGCTTCACTTTGTCTTTCAAGAGTGTGTCCAAATTGGGCATAATGTTTATATTACTAAGGGCAATGTATAAGCCACTTAAATAGTCCTAGTTACAATCTAGTTCCATCCTTCCTGCCCTGCAAATAATGACTGCAAGTTTAAACTGGTCTTTGGTTCTGCAGGAAATGCTATTTTATTGTAACTTCTAATTGTGAATTACAATTATATTTGTAATTGGAGAAGCCTGTGGTTTTTCTTAGCATGAGGAAATCTCTAGCATTTCTAGTAGCCAAAAACCTTCAGGCTTCTAGGAAATGTCCAGATTTCTTTAACAATGCAAGCTAGGGCCAGAATATGAAACTCCTCCTTGAATGAAAACAAGATCCTACTCACAACAGAGAAGAGTTTGCCAGTGTCATTTTCTCAAAGCTGAGCTCTTAATTTTGTAGAAGTTCATTAAGTAAGAAGATAAAAAAATTATTTATATTTGTTTGTTGCAGGCCTGGTCTTCTCCAGCACAGACCATGTTCTTCTTATTGTGGGCAGTGGGAGAATATGGTCCCCTCAGTGCCTGGGAACGCTGCCTGCAGCACCTCATGCACCAGCTTTCCTCCACAGACCACCTGCAAAGTGAGCCAAGGGCAGAAGGCGTGGGTCCTTTCCTCACTCATTGAAGATACACAGAGAAGCAGCCAAAGTGACACACAGAAATGACATTTTACCAACTGAAAGTACAGCAACAATGGCTTTAGATTGATCATTGATGGATGTACTAGATTAGGATCGCTATCCTATGTAACCAAGTTGCAACCTACTTTATAGCCTTTTTTAGCATTACATTGTACATCTTAGCATGTTCTGTCTAAAGATAACGCACTACACCACAACAATGATTTGTGTAATGATGTGTGCAAACTCAAAAAGATTGAAGGACTTTGAATTAGTTAAAATCTCATATTTTTCATATATAATATTTACCTGAGTCACACTGAAACTGATACCTTTGGTTTCTCACAAGCTTAAGAGTACAAACAAACATTTTTGGAATACACATTTTCTGTGCTGCCTCTAAAAGCTTGCCCTGAGCTTGCAGCTTGTGAATGAAATTGACTCTTGCAGTGCCATCAGCTAGCCTAGACAGATCCAGATGGATGCTCTGAAATCTCACAATCCAGAAAACCTGCAGGGTTCCTTCCATGAGAAGGAACCTGGAAGTCATGAGAAACCTGCTAGAGACAGTAGTCTTAAGGTCCTCTGGCTATCTGAACTCAAGGACTTTCAAACATATTATAGTCAATTTTAAGGAAAATTCCCTGTAGAACAGGCAAATTTTAAGACTAAGAGACAGGAAATGCCTGAAAAAATATATTAATTTAAATTTCAGAACAAATATATTTTGTCCTTGAGAGGTCATTTATTATGCTGCAAAGAAGGACTTGGCAGAATGAGAAACTGGACACGAGCAAACAGCGTGCACTTGCAGCCCAGAAATCCAACCATATCCTGGGCTGCAACAAAAGAATCCTGACCAGCAGGGCAAGGGAGGTGATTCTGTCTCTCTATTCCACTCTCATGAGACCCCACCTGCAGTGCTGCATCCAGCTCTGGATCCTTAGCACGGGAAAGACGTGGACCTGTTGGAGCAGGTCCAGAGGAGGGCCACAAAAATGAAGCCCCTCTCTTGGGAGGATGGGCTGGAAGAGTTGGGGTTTGGGAAGACCTTACTGCAGTCTTTCAGTACTTAAAGGGGGTTTATAAAAAAGATGAGGACGGCTTTCTGATAAGGCCTGTTGCAATGGGGTTTTAAACTAAAAGATGGTAAACTGAGACTAGATATAAAGATGAATTTTTTATGAGAGTGGTGAAACCCTGGAGCAGGTTGCCCAGAGAAATTGTGGATGCCCCATTCCTGGAATCAAGGTCAGGTTGGATGGGGTTAATTTCAGAGGCAGTTGGATTAGGTGACCTTTAAACATCCCTTCCAATCCCAGTTATTCTATGATTCTATACTCTTAGCAGATCTTCCACATCAAAAATGCTACAGAAGCCAAAAACACTACAAGTTATTTTAAGAATCCACCTTCAGTCTGGCTAAGACTAATTTCCTAACGCAATTTCCTATATTGCCCTACAATATATCTCAAGGATGTTCCTATTTCACAATACCTTTTTTTGTAAAAGTGGCTGCACTGTATTTGCAAGAGTTACATGGAAACACACATCACCTTGCTTAAGAGATGTCTGAAAAAGCAGCTGTTTTTCCTTTGCAGTGCAGCATGAAACAGGGACTGAGTCAAGTTATAGAAATTTTCCTTTCTAATAAAATTGAGGTTAGACATGGAAAATTATCCCATGAACAAATGAAAGCTTGAAGCTTAATAGAAACATTTTAAAGAACTCGGGGAATTTGACTATCCTATTTCTAAAGAAAAGTGACTAAAAATAAAATAATACAATTGTATTTTCTTATGACCCAATTTGTAATTGTTTTAAATTGTTTAAAAATCCATGGGTAAATCCTATTTTTAAACAAAGACACTTTTAAAAACTTTAGATAGTTACAGTATTTTAGACACTATTGTTACTTGCTACATGTGATCGGCTTTAAGTAGACTGCTTTGTTTTGATATGCCCATGTACATTTCTGACACCTTAGAAGCAATGATTGCAATCATTATCTTTGTCATTTCAGCAGCATTAACAGATTTTATAAGAAATACAATGTTTTTATTTAAGGAACATTTTGTCCCCCAGAAAGAAATTTTGTTTGCTTTAAGGCAGGGACTTATAAAACAAGAAATCTAACACTTTTTTTCCTGTCTGCTCTCCTAGCTCCACAGCAAGCTGTGAAAGGACTATGCACTGGAACAGGGGAGACCCTACATACAGCTTGTGCTTTAGTGGTGGCATAGGCCTGCCCAGTAGATCCAAAAAGCCTTTTCCAGACTTCCAATACTGTAAGTCTTGGCTTCACAGTAGGAGCCTGAGACCCCTTCCAGCAGGGTGGTGAAGCCCAGTCAGGCTTCAGACCTGAAGTGTGCAGCCCTACCCTGGAAATGCTCCTGCAGCTACCTAACCCAGAGCTGCAGATGCTGCCTGGCAGTGTTAAATCTGGCCAGGTTCAGAATCCAGGTCAGGCTCAAATTCTCTGAAAGTTTGTTAAAAATGAGACATTTTGGACAAGACATCCAAGACTCAACAAAAAGGCATTTTTAAAGTAAATTCTTTTACTGTGCAATTCACAACAAATACCAACTGTGAGTTAGCTCATTACATAAACAGCAAGGGATTGAATTTTGGCTACCTTCAGTAACTCAGTCTATTGCTCTTCCTAAGGAGAATATCAGTCTCCAGTGAGATGCTAATTAAGCTTCTTGTTTCTCTTGATACCTATGTGAGAGTTACCGTATTGTCAGATTTTTTTGCAGTCACTAATGATATTCTCACAAAAGGCTCTAACATGGGAAAGTAATTATCCCCATTTTAAAGCCAAAGTATAAAACACTGGCTGTAATGTACACGGTTGGTAAAGGGTATTTGTGGATGCACCAGAGCATTAACCTGATTTTTGAGTTCCTACTCCAGTCTGCTTCTCTGACCTTAGAACTTCTGTTTTCATCTTTTTTTCCCCTTACTGCAACAGTACAGTCTCAATGTCACGTTTTTGTCTTTCAGCTGCATCTATTTAATTATGAGTCAGTGTCCCAAAAGAAGAACAAAGTGATTATACTGCAATGTGAATTTTCAGAATGTTTATCTGGTTATAGATATATGAATGAAAATAATGTTTGAGCATATAAATAGAAAATTAGAGCTTTATTGTGGCTTCTTTGAAAGCCTGGAATGCATCTCAGAAGACAGAAACGGAAACCAAAAAAAAGCCTTCATTCCAGCTGATAAATGTTTGTTCTCTCAATTCTTAAATCCATGGCAGAGAAGGCTAATGAAAGAAGCCCACCAGCAGTGGCTAGATATATTAATTTAACTTTTATTTTGAGCATAAGAATATGAAAAAAAAATACAAAGTGGGGTTTTTAAGGTGTTTAATTAATCAACATATAGATGAAAATAGGCAAGAATTATGTGTGTTAAATGCTGAATTATTCTGAGAATGAATATTATATTTCTTTTTTTTTTTTTTTTGCCGGAAACATTACATTTTTTTCTTTTGCTAGCTGAATGTGGATTTTGAAATAGACTCAATTCCCACAGAGCTGCTTTTGAGGGTCAGAAAAATATAAACTATGGCCTCAGACAATCTTCTTGCATTACACAGTGATTCCTCAACAAGTGAAGAGCCACCTCAAGGGACTTTCCAGACCCTTTTCCTGTTATCGTGGGTTCAATTATCCCATACACCACTAGCAGTATCTCCAAAACCTAGAAAAGTTTATTCTCATTCTTAGTTTGAGACTAGAGGTGTATAGAGGACATCCAGAAAAGATAAAAAGCCAAAGTGCTGAGGTGGATCGGACATGACTTTGTACGTATTTGCACTTTAGTAACTTCAGTACAAGTTTAATTCCCAATTCTATTCACCCAAAGCCTTTTGGGGAGACAAGGACATCATTGCAAAGTGTAGGCTGGGAGTGTTTACAGAACTCCAGCCCCATCCCTCCTCAGTGACCCTCAGTGCTTCACTTGCCTGTAATGCACATAGGACATTCAGAAACAGAACCTTTTGTTCTAGGAGAGGAAGGGCTACAGTAAGTCCTAATCCTTTGTTTTTGGCATCACAAGAGTATCCACAGCAACTAAATGTGACGTGATACAGAAAGGAATGTGACTTAAGTGCCAGCAGCTGTTGAATGCCTGAGGTGCAAAAATCCTGTTGTCATGTGGATGCCCCCAGCAATGCCATATGCATGAAGCAAATGATATCCACACATCAAAATACAAACTGAAAAAGGTTGGGTTTTCTCAAGTGTTATTTCTGCCTCAGACTTCACTCTTCAGTCACTTTAGTCACCACAACAAAATACTTCAAGGGAGCCAAAGATGGCAGCTAAGTCCTCAAGGCACCTCTGTCAGTCACTGGATGGCTATTTATTTAAAAGTTCAGTAGGAAATATAAGTAACTACATCAAATTTCTGCATTTCCCATTGTTTTTTCAGAGTTCATTTATTATCTGTGTTGAATAAACAATGCAGGTGAGAAAACCAAGAATAAACCCAGAGTGTGGAAAGCAGTAAACTGCTTACAAGTTGGCCCTAGAACTTTGGATTTGGGAAAGTTCTTTTCCCAGACTCACCTCAGATTTGCCTTAAGAGTATGACAAAGACCTTTTTGTTGTGTCTTTAGAATACCTAGCACAATGGGGCCCTGATCCATGACTGCAGCCTCTGGGCATTGCCACAGTACAAACAAATAACAATAGCTTGCAGCCAAAGACATTGCTGAGAATTGCTTAGTAGGCAAGCAAGCTTCTTATAGAAGTGTGTGCTCTGAGCACTTGCTCAGTTCACAGAGCCTGGGTTTTCAGAGCACTCTTTGTTGAAAAAAGCAACTGTTGGAAATATCCTCTTGACCCTGAATCAGGGCCAAGACACAAGATATTAGAGCCACTTTTCTGTACATATTACATCACTGAAAGAGTCTTCCAGGATGTGAATTTGGTGTGTGTTTGACCAAGGCCTGCTCCAATGTCACAGAACTTAAGTCAAATGCCCATGGAGCAAAGACATAGTAGGAAATAATTACACTGCACATCTACCTATTTATGTATGTGCATACATAGACATAACTGGGAAAAATTAATCTGTCCTTGCATTGGGCTAGTACACTGAAAACATGCACCTGTTTCCTGGCTCTGGCACAGATATTTGCATGCCCTTTGGCAAATCACAACTTTCTTTTCCTCCTTAAAACAAAAGGAAAACAAGAATACTTCTCCTGCCTCACAGGCATCATAAAGATTTCTAAGCACTCTTAAACATTCAGCTGCTGTGTAATGAAGCCAGGGAGATAAGTAGAAATTTAGCCAAGTCCATCACTGAATTTGGGGTGAGAACTCAATTTGAAGTTATACAAAAATAATTCTCAGGTTGCATTGCTTCCACTGCATTTTTCCACCTATATATGGGTCTGGCTTCAAAAGTACTACAGCCTTTCAGTAATTCCCCAGCTCCACTAATTTTGCTTTTCTTCAATAGTTAGAAAACAGTGCCAGATTTAATGTGTACAGATTGTGTGAAAACTGAGCAATAATCTTGACTTTTGAAAAATATGGCTGTCTTTATGTGTCTAGGTCCATTACTACGGGGAGAATATCCAACATATATTTTCCAGATCATTAGACATATTACACACCAAGTCTAACACAAGTTTTTTTAGTTAGATGATATCAGTAAAGCCCCTTTCTGGAGTGCCTTCATTACTGAGTGTGAGCCAAAACAGACAGGGTAGGGCTGCACTCTGGCTCCTGTGCTTCAGTTTTGTCAGTTTTTCAGTTTTTCATGTGGACAAAACTCTGCCTTGATATTAGATTTTAGACCATGACTCTTGTTTATTTCTATCCAGAACAAAGTCTGTAGACAAAGTCAATAAATTTTATCAGATTAACTAGCAGCCAAGTTTTCAGGCACACAGGTCATTCTTCATGCCTTTTTTTTCATTCTCTGCCATTGTGGGCCTCACCTGACTTAGTAATTTCTTACAGACAAAAAAAGACTTCTCAGGAAAGACTTCTCCCTATCTCCACGGGGACAATAAGATGAAAACATGGTAAACATCACTTCCCTATGAAAGAACCATAGAAATGCCAAGATACAAGTGGGCATTTCTATGTCCAATGGCACACACAGGCTCAGCTGTATAATGGGATAGCACCACCCTTGCTCTAAGCACTGTTTCTCACTTTCTTGCATAAGAGATTTCTCACATGAAAATCTATGAGGCTTGTTTATACTGTTCCCTTGTACATCGAGAATTTCTTTAAAGCGTATGGATATAAACAAAACAATATTTTCCTCTCTTACCAAAAAAGACACCAAACCGGTAGTTTTATTCCCAGCAGTTAGCTGTTTTCCCACCCATCCAGCAGTTCTTTCTGTCTCCCAATTTTTTGTTTCACAATGGAGATATCTTGATTGATTTTTGTGGGGGGTACCTTGCCTTCCTCTGCAGTTCTCCCTGAAATTTCTCTTCTGCAGAGAACAATTCAGGTGTTTTCAGAATGTGCAGGCAGCACATGGGGACCCTGCTTATCAGCAGAGTCACATCCAAGCACAATCACGATGGGTAGTGGTAGAAGCAGAGAGTTGCAATGGTACTCGTCTTGTGCAGGGGCAGCTGCCCCACAGGGCAGTAGAAACTTCTGGCAGCATCTGTGCCTCTCATACTGGAGGCAGAAGATAAAAAGTACAGGAAGAAAGTAAGGATCCAACCTGTCTCTTGATTATAGAATTGAAGGGAACTATGTCTTCCATGTAGTCATAGGGGTAATGACTGGCACAAAATGCAGACATTTAGGGGTAGAATTAGAGTATAAGAGCAGCTTTAGCAGTTTAAAAGACACAGCACCATTAATGATCTTTTTTCAGTCAGACCCAATTACAACTGTTTACAGAGTCCTTTCTCTTTCCCTCAGAGGCTTTGGCTGAATTCCCATTATTTCCGGGACCGAGCCCAATTATGCCACTGACCACAGCATTCTGACTGCTCATTGCAATTCCATGGCAAGGACAGGGAACTCCCAGAAACAGGAACGAGATTGATTTGCTCCACGCTGTACCTGGAAACAGCTTCCAAAGCAACATGTTATGCCAAATAACTATGCTTCAGAGCAGCCAATTAATTTGTGCAATTCTAGATTACAACTAAGACTATTCCTTATCATTTCTTTTTGAAAAGCATTTTTTTCCAGGTAAAAAATATTGGCAGAGTCTCCCCTTGGCTGAAATTTCAGAGCTCTGTATTTTCATTAACACAGTGCTAGGAGACAATTAAAAGGTAGTGAGTTGGGGAAAAAGGGAGTTAGAGGTGAAGTAGGATATAACAGGTTAAACTTGCAAAGCACTTGTACATACCAGGGAAACCATCAGTTCTTAGAAAAACTCATGTTATCCCAGGTCTGACCCATCTCAGGAAATGCACTGCAAGATGATTTATTGACATATTTCATACCATCATTTCAGTTTATATCAGCATTCAGGCAGGCTGATCTCTTCTACTCAAGATTGTTATCAGCTTTTCTGTCATTTTAGAGTACCATAAGACATTAGCAACCAAGGAGAAAATGCACAGGACAGAATAGAAACTCTCCCTTGAAAGAAACAATTGAGACTCCTATGTGAGTGTAAGGCAGTCCAGTGAGCACAGAGCAAGCACAGCAGCATGTGACAGCTGCAGAAGGAATGTCCTGTGGAACAGAGAGCATTTCAGGAGGGCTTAGTCACAACAAAGTGAGGTGAGAGTTGTAAGAACTAGCATTTCTAAGTGAGCCCTTTGGCAAACTCTGAAAAGAAGACACTTTGAGGGACTAGGTTATGAGAAATGCAACTACTGGCTAAAATTAACCCAAGTATTTGCAAGCCAGCAGGAAAGTAATTTTAGTTTTTATGCAATGTATAAGAAATGCATAAAAGTCTTTGAGCACATAGGGCAAGCATGGGAACATTTGATAGTATTCAAGTGTTCTAATCAGATTAAAGAAAACATCATCACATTGAACATGGATGCTCTTCAGATGGGCAAAAAAATGGGCATTTGTGCATTAACCATATCAGGGACTTTTCCTCCAAACTTTACTTGGCTGAAGTTAACTTTGTGATTTACCTTACATGGCACAGCACTTTTGGGAAACTATTACCATCACAAACATGGTCAAGGCTTCACAGACAACTGTAGCATGTCAAAATCTAGTGTCATCACATAATTTTGATTTTTCTCATCTTGAATGTTGGTCTGACAAAGTTAAATACAAAGACAGAAGCAAACAATATCTTCTCTTTGATGACTATGTCCCAAGAAAGTTTTAAACTGTAACTGGAGTATGCATTCTCTTCCACTGGGTTGCTTTTTGGGGTTTTTTTTGGGGGGGGGAGCATTGTTTATTTTGTTTTGTTGTTGTTGTTGGTTTTGGTTTTTTGAGGTTTGATAGGCTGGTTGGTTGCTTTTTTGATTTTAGTTGGTTGGTTGATTGGGTTTTTTTTAGTTTCTAAATCTCATTTTACTCACTCAGTGCTCACCTCCTCCTCTTTTTGTCTGCACTCAGAAGCCAATATCTTGCACAGTCCTAGGTCTGGCCATCATAAAATGATTCAGTCAGCCCAGCCCAGGATTCAGAGCTGAATTTCTTGGAAGTCTAGGCCTTAAAGGCCTAATGCTTCAACAATTAATTTTTTTCCAGAGATTAGGAAATCCTCTGAAGAACCCTAATCCAACTAAACACTTAAGTAGGTGCCCTACTTTCAACATGAGTCTCCTTTGTTGAGTGGAACAAAGAAATACATAGGAGAGTATACTTGAAGGCCAGAAAGGAAACCTGAAAGATCAGGCAGGAATAAGGTACTAGATTCTGATTCCTACTTGCACATGAAAAATATTCATTCACTATAAATTTCTCAAATTACTTTGTTATTAAGCAGCACCGAAAACAAAATCTATACACAATAACTTTCTATTGGTTCTTGGATTTAGTTGGACTAGCTCTCACAGAAATCTGAAAAGAACAAAGACAGTCATTCTTTGATGAATTCTCACCTTTTTCCAAAGGGAAGTTGCAGTTTGTATAAATAATAGGGATTTATTTTCTCTGGCCTGATTTTGAGGATTTCTAGTAGGCACAGGAATATTGTCTTCATGGTAATCAACAGTGACAGCAGCACATCAGTTCACTGGTAATATTACTGAGGTAGTGAGCTGCTATAGCCTAAAGTACAGTACTGCTCACCTGGAGGAGCTTGTGCATTCCACCATGACACAATATGTAGCCAAGTATTTTGTCACATGGAAACTGCTTGAGATGGAAAAATATAAATGTCCCTTCTCACAGCTGCAGAGAACTGGATATTACTCAGCACTACACCTGTTCCTAAGCAAAAATCAAGCTCTTCATGCTATAACACTTCCCCAAGTGATTATCTGGAAGTGATAAGCCTTATCTGCTTTCTCCACATCTGCATTCCTATAATTTTCTTTTCTCTCTCTGTGACCTGCCTTTCCTCGTCTTTCTGGTCTTCTTTTTCATCACACCTTTTTGCTTCAGTTAAAAGCGAAGAAATATACATGTGTCCTTTCTTCAAGCTGAACTTTTTCACATTTTGTGACCAGAGACTCTATGGCTAAAGCAACATTCATGTGCCTCCACAGCTGCAAGGCCAAATACTTCGAAAGAATTTGAAAAGGAATGACTAACTGTTGTGGTTTAGGAATGGTATTCTCTAATTTAGAGTTCCCAGTGAAACACTCCAAACCATGCACTGCTGTTCTCTCTCCACCTCTCCTTATTCCTCTCCCTGTAGTGGGCTGGAGAGGAGAACTGGAGGCACAAAAGATGAAGACCACAGGCTGAGTTAAGAGTAATTGACTGGAAGCATCAATGAGAGACAAAAATTAACAGTCACAGCAACAACATTAATAATAGAGTGTACAAGAGAGGCGAACAATTAACGCGCGAGTGCTCACTAGATGGAAACTGGCAATACCCAGCCGCTCCTCCATGCTTCCTGAGTGGAAGGGACCCCTTCCCAGCCACCCTCTGCACATGGTCTGAGGTTGTATAGAATAACCTCAGGGTCCTAGCCATGCCCCTGCTGGTTACTGCAAAAATTAATCTTGTCCTGGATGGAATCAGGACACAGAAGAAGAAGAGATGCATCTTTCCAGCTCAAGGGCAGTGGTAATTAGCTCATAGACTGATACTAGCAGTGTCAATTCCTTTATGTACCCTCTGTTCTTTAGACAGTATTATAAAATTGTGGATATTACTAATAGCTTTGGCTTTTTTAATTTTTTTTTTTTGTCTAGGTCACTATATTTTAGGGATGTTTACACCTAACTTTATCTCTCATCCATTGCTCTAGTGCTGTTTTCTTGGTCTCCTAGAAGGAACACCTTCTAATACCACACTACTGCTTGCCTGTCTGCCCTCCTTTTCCCTCTCCCTGCAGCTTCTTTAATCTGTTTACTTTACACAGTTAAAACCAAGCACAAGCATTTATATGTTTCAGATGGTTATATTCCATTCTGTTTGCACTTGTGCTTTTCAGAAGTTTTATGAATCTGTTAGGGACCAATTTTTGGGGCCAAACCAGGCAGGTTCTAGACTGATCATGGCATTTCAGGTCAGAAATATAACAATTCATTTAAAAGACCAGTTTTCACATTAATTCATCTTCATAATAAAGTCCTGAGGCAATGAAAGACCACAAAACCAAGTATTAACTCAACAGGAGACAATGGGTCACTTCAGGTTTAGTGACTATTAAGATACTATATTTATTCTTCAAACCCCCATACATAGAGTGGAACTTGTTTTTCATGTACACTGTAGAATTTGTATCGTATGTGTTGAAAGACTTTTTTTTTCTTCCTGGTAGTGGGGAATCTGTGTTATTTGCACATTGCAAAACTTGTTCCACAGGTATGTTGTGAAATTTTATGGGGTATTTCACAGTTTGTGATTGATGTCATGTAAAAGTTGTCCAGCTCAGATTTGTGTTTTACTGATTTATGAGTACTGCATAAATGTGATTTGTTGCTTGGTTTTCCTGGGATGCCAGGCTAATACTACCGTTTAAAAAGTCAACACTAACTTATACTTTCCTTTATGACCCTGAAAGAATTGTTAAAGCACAAACTGTATATCTGTGTGTATTCTTTAGCATGGAATAGAGCCGTGTTCAACCCTGGTTGTCTTAAATAGGTGTTTATGAAATTGAATTTACTGGAAATAGAATTCCCATTTCCTTTTATAAAAATATAAAAAAGAAATAGAAATATATGGGGGGTTTTGACACTATTAATGGGGTAACCCCAATAATTGTCTGATTAAAATGTGTTTTGAATGGGCAGCAACCACTAAGTTAGTGAGTTTCACACAGCAAACTGACATGTATTGTATCTGAGTGTATAGCCCAAGAATATATATGGATATATATGTGTATATATATATATATGGACCAGGATACTAGAAATGCTGCTAAGGATCCTCAGTGAAAGGGAAAGCATCTATTCATGTTCCTTCATGAACATTTAGGCCTATATTTATTTTCCAAATGTAGTAAATCATGCCAACCATCTAAGCTTCCCCTGCTCCCTTCCTCTTTGTATGTGACAAAAACGTCTGTGTTTTCTTACTTAGGAAAACTTAGACCATTCTGTAGTTGAAGGTGAAATATGGCTAAGAACAGTAGGATTACTTAAAGTGTCAAGAGGAAGTCACTATATGATTTAAAGGAACCTGTCTAAATTATTTGTCTTTGTTTCTATTTTTGTGTGTAAAATACAATGAAAAAGGATAAGACGTGATGTACCCACCCATCTCTTTTTTCTGCAGTTCCAAGCAAGTCTAAGTTCTAGGCAATGAAAATCTCTTAGCTTTATTTTAAAATTAACACACATTCATTTTTTTCATGCTAAATCATTTCAGTGATTGAATTAAGAGTGTTTTCAGTTTCATTGGCTACTATACCTCTAGTCAAAATATACCAGACCTAATATAATTAATGTCTCCCTTTCACCACTTTGTTTAAAGAACTGTGCTTGTAACAGAGCCATTTTACCATGCTCACACTCCAACTGTAGTCCATTATTGTTAGTATCTGGATCACTTTACAAATGCAAACTATTACAATTATTCATGTCTGAAATGGCTTCTATGTTTCTTAGTCTCAGCTGCAGCCAAATAGGAGCACCAAAATATTACAGGAAATGTTTTCTTTGTAGTATATTTGGGCATACACCAAAAACTTAATTTTAGGAGCGTTAGGCTGTTTATAAAGCAGGCAGGGTATGGTATTCTCCTTCACCAAAAAAGAGCTTGAGTTTCCTTGAGATGTCTACTTCCATGCTACTGACAAAAAGTTAATTTACATGGGGAAAAAAACATGAAGGTCTGTCTAAACTTGCTCTCCTTCCAGAAATTAGTAAGTATTTTATCTTACACAAATCAATTTTCTTATAATAGATGTCCCTGAAGAAAGTTGAGAGAAGGTTCAAAAGTTGCAAGCAAAACCAGACATCACTTCTGTGGCATCCTGGTGTCTCCACTGCACTGGCGCCACAGTGGGGCTGGTCTTTGCCCAGCACTTAGAAAAGCATTGAGATCTGGACCTCAGCTTAGCAAAGTGCTCCCCACTCAGCTG
This sequence comes from Ploceus nigricollis, assembly GCA_013399945.1. Classification (NCBI taxonomy): domain Eukaryota; kingdom Metazoa; phylum Chordata; class Aves; order Passeriformes; family Ploceidae; genus Ploceus; species Ploceus nigricollis. The sequence goes on along the minus strand of VXBC01001445.1, from coordinate 621,924 downwards.
TGGAAGGGAGGAAAGAATGACCACTACCTGCAAGCACTAATTTGAAATCATGAACCTACCTTGTTTCATGATTTCAGAAAGCTAACTCTGAATGGCAAAATTTCTCTCCTTTTATTACCAGCCTTCAAGTTTCCACTCCTAGGGACGCAGTGGCGGCCAGCCATGCATCGAGAAACCTCGCGCTGTCCTAGGCTATGCCAGGTCACAGCAGGCAGAAACCATGCTGGGCTGTCTGAACCATGACTGCTTCAGGTCAGTGGCTATTTGACTTGCACATACCTGAAGTAATGTGTGCAGTATTATAATCACCCTTCTCAAATGAGTGTGTTTTTTTCCTCCACATGCATGCATTCCCAGAGGGACCAAAGCTTCTTCTCAGTATATACTTAAGATCTGCTGCCAATACATGAAAGATGATGAGCAAGAAGATATTATTGCTTAGTTTCAACAGAAGAAACTATTGTTTAGTCAGCAAATGGATAATTATCTTCTAATTAATCAAAGTGATGTTGAATCTGAAGAGGATTTACTTTAGAACAGAAAAGTGTTGAGAAATAAAATCAACTTCCTCGCCACCCAAACTTTTCTGTTTTCCTCAGACTGAACCAGAAATAATTCATTTTGAAAGTTCAGAAATAGTTGATGAACTCTTGCTTCTTCCAGCTTTTCTGTTTTGTGTCTGCACTTCTGGGCTCCAGATAAATCTGGAAGTAAATGTGAAGTAATGGTCTCATGGCATTTTGGCAGGAACCTCTGGAAACCTCACAAAACAGCTTTTTTCAGACTCAATGCTGATTTTAAAAGAGCATAACTTCAGCTATTTAAGAAATACATTCTTTCTGTCAGAAAACTTACTTTTTCATGTGCCAGTAGGCATGATTAAAAACCATCTAATTAAAACAGCCATGAAAAAATATACAAGAATCAAGTAAAAAAATTTATGGAGACAGCTCCGAGGTGCAATGTTACATCTGAGTCTAGTTCAATATTAAGGACACTTAGATACAGAGACAGAACCTATGTTGGGGTCTTATTTCCAGTGTAAATCTCAACCAAACAATCTTTACAATTGTCCCTATCACCCCAGTTAATGTATTAATCTAGACGTGTATAACAGATATATATTGTCAGCACATATATAAACTTAAATAGCTGTCACACCAGAATCTACTTTCACATTCAAACCCAGCCTTAAAAGCCAAGTATGTATAAGGAGGTTGTCTCTTTGGGTGACAGAGAGCACTTTTAGCTGGAATAAATAAAATTTGTTTATTTATAAAAAATAAATAGCTTTCACAGTGAAAGAGACAGTTCTGCAGCAATAAAGTCTTACAGAGTGGCAAAGTAGGAGGGCCTTATGTCATGCTATCTGCCTACTGACCACAGTGTCTGTTCCTTATTCCCTTGGACAGGGAACAAAGACAGGTTGATGGTAGCTCACTTTGCTCATTAATCTCCTAGGTGATACAGGCATTTACGTTCTCTCTGCCTCATACTACCATGTGTAAATTCAACATTATATAAATGTATTTATTTCTAAAAATCTCCACATCTATATATATGCTGGGACTACATATATTTTTACATTGAAAACCCACGAGCATGTAGGTTTTTACTGATCCCCATTATTAATTTTGTGAAGTGAAAATCAAATTCTAAAAAGCATATTTTGATATGTACAGTGCTTTGACTTTCCGCTAATTTCAATACTCATTGTCTGTTGTTATTGTTCCAGAACTAAAACAGCTCTTAAAATCATGGCTTTGTTAAAGACAGAGGGGTTTGGTCTGGCTCAGTGCTTAATAAACATCATTTTCTGGTAAGATCTGATTGGTTTTTCCCAAAATTTTTCCATTGCTTTATTTCTGAGTATTTAAACACATGTAGATTGATTTGACCCTGCTCCTTACAGAGTCCCTAAATGTTATGCAACAGTAACACAAATCAATATCAAAGCTGTGTTCTGTGCCACTGAACATTCATTCTTTCACTATATTTGCACAAAATTCTACTACAAAAAGTCTGAGCAAGAGGAAAGCATTTGCTTTTCCCTGGCAAAGGGACATGGCACCATTTTGGAGCAGCACCACCACTCATTTTACATGGTCACCTCAAAAAAATCCTTTCCAAATGAAAATCACTGCAGTGCTGCAGGACCTGACACACTGATCTCTAACCACAGGTGATGCTGGGGAACAGAATTCATTTTGTCTTCTCACAAGGGTGTGTTCCAAACTAAGAGCCCTCCTGACCTATACATCAGAAAGACAGAAAACTTAAATCAGAATCACACTTCACTGGCAAATAAGTGGATTCAAATTTTTAAGCCATGCAAAGCAAAATTGCAAGGCATGTTTACAGGAACCTGGATGCCAGCTTAGATTTCCAAGTTTCATATTCAGATGTTTGATCCAATTTTCAAAAATCAGTATTAGAGAACAACGTTCACATGATGAAATGTTCAAAAGAATAAATAAACCTGCTGTTCTGAAGGTGAAACAACACAAAGCCACCTGTGCCTTCATAGCCCTTGTCAGGGCTATTTGTACATGAGAAAATGCAGATGAGTGACTTAAAAGCATATTTGTTTCCATATATAACATACAAATGGTATATTTGCCAGAAGGCTGAAATTAAGGATCATGAAAGACATATCCCAAAATGCACCAGGGAGAGACTGCAGAAAGATCTTAAGGACCCTTATAATAAATAAGCCATTAAGCAGATTCAGTGTCTACATCTTGATGAAAGCTGCTGAAATTATTATTCATGCTGGAAGTTCACCTAACAATAATCTACTGTGTGCAGTGTTTGCAGAGAAGGCAGAGGTGCCTGGATAAAAATAGGTACCCTAAAATTCTCTGCAGGTGTGTAACTCTTTAATCTCCTCAGCAAAATGTCAACTATACAATCACAAAAATGCATGTGCACATTGGTGCAAGCGCACAAACAAACTTCCAGTTCTAAGAACCAGGTGAACTGATCCACCGTCCTACTGGGGAAATGCCTTACCCGTGGCTTTCATCTTTTCCTGTGGGGAGGTATCCTGGTTCTAGCCAGGACAGAGTTAATTTTTTGCAGTAGTCAGAAGAAGGTATGGCCAGGGCATGCAGCTTGTCCTATACCACCTCACATCATTGCTGGGGTGGGAAAAAGGAGCCTCTTCAGGGGAGAAAGAGCTCCTTCCAGGGGAGGCAGCGCGGCAGGGGGAGCAGTGGGGTCACGCTGGCTCCGAACCAGAGGGAGAGGTTGGGTACCAGCGTTTCGGAGCAGGAGGGAGCGGCGGGACTGGCGTGGCAGAGGGAGCAGACGGGTAATTCTGTTGCTGGGAGTTTCCGGGATGCGCAATAAGGTTTCTTTTCTTGAACCCTCTATTTTGTTTCTGTTACTGTTCATTTTCTTATCTCACTGCTGTTTCCGGTAAATTGTTCTTATCTCAACCCATGATCTTTATCTTTTGTGGCTCCAATTCTCCTTTCCATTCTGCCACAGACAAGGGTGAGGGGAAGGGTGGAAGGAGAGGAGTGGGAAATATTTTCAGGGGAAATACTACCATTCCTAAACCATGACAGGAAGAAAAGAGAACTGTTCATCATGAGTGCCCAGCACAGCTGGAAGGGGCAGCTTGTTTCCTAGACAGCCATAGACAAAGGCTCTGCTCTCTTCTAACTGAACCATACTGGCAAAGGGTCACTGTATTCCCCAGGCCATCATAGTCTTCTGTTCTTAGTGAGGTGTAAAGACAAAGGTCAGTTTCCCAGTCCTCAACCCTCCCCAGAATGACAAAAGGGATATTCCTAACATTTTCCTCATCCCACAATTATGTACTGTAATTTCCCCTTTCTTACTAATCAGTCTCTTCCCACAGATGAACCCTTAAGTAAAAAGGTTATGACATGAAGCTACAGATACTTTTGGAAAATCCTTCTATTTTGTTGTCTTAAGCCCATAAGAGCCATCAGTGACAGTCCAATGTAGTCATTTAGTTGACTTTTTCATCTGTCTTTACAGTGAATTGCTGACAAGGCTTGCTTTTGCAAAAGGAGACTAAATAAAGACCAAATACCCTAAAAGCATCAAGTCCCTAACAAAAAAAAGTAAGCACCTTGGAGTCAGTTGCTGCAAAACTGCTGGCTGAGATCTTTTTCACTCATAGCCCATGCAAAGCCAATGCTCTAAAACTGGAGTGTGGAAGGACAGTTCACTGCAAGTGATTTCTGCAGGCAGCATAATTGCCTGGGCTAAGCAGGGACAACTGGACGTGCCTGCCTGACTTTCAGTGTACAAAACATGCTCGGGAAGAACATTTGGTCAGGAATAAAATTTTGGCTACTTCTTGTGTCCACAGAACAGAACAGAATTTGAAGACTTTGGCCCCGACCTCTGGGTCAACATCCATAGGTGGCCAGAGCTGAAGCACCTCAGTTAAGTTATGAGGTTTCTTTTTTTTCTGGAGGTGTGGAGGGGTGTATTGGGGGCAGGGTTAGGAGGAGGGTGCAATGTGTGCTTACAAAGCACTGTAAGGAACTTTTTGAAATGAAGAGCATTGTTGCATTGACTTAGACAATTAATCTGGAATTGGTTTTCTATTATGATACAGTACATAACTCTCAGGCATGTTTGTGTTTTCAAAAACTGTTTTCCTCAACTACACAGTAGATTTTAAACCCTTTTTTTTCCCCAAACAAAAGACAGAAGCTTAAACTCTCTGATAATGACATTACTCCAGCCATTGGGGCCCTTGGCCCTGGTGTTTGTCATTTAATCCACTTCTGTGTGGTGATTTTTATGGGAACTCTCTTTATGGCTAGCACTCCATCCTTAATAAAATGGACAGAACATTTACTCATTAGAGCACATTCCCTCAGAGAAACAGTGGGAGGAAAGAGATTAACAGAAGATTACATAACCAGAACCAATTAAAAGCAATATCCTAAATTATTTAAATCTTAGGGCTCTTTGCCATTAGCATGACCAAGGCTGTGATGCCAATCCAACTTTCCATTGCATTTTTCCTCTTCCAACCTCTTAAAACAAGCATCCACATCAGAATATCCTCCTAGAGGTCTACTGAACTTTTTCATATTGAAAGGGACCCAGAGAGCTATGCAGACTGTGTGAGTTGAGGGCATGATACAGCTCTGAGGCTGTTCACATCCACATTGCTTTTTTTCTATATATCTCAATGAAGTGTACCTCCCTGCAGCTAAGAAATTCAAATCACATCAGCCCTCACTTTACTAACAATGAAGCTTAAACTCTGCAGCTCTTTAGTTGCAGCAAGCATAAGCTAAGGACTTCTGATCCATGAGCATACTGCTCAGAACTGAAAGAGCACTGAGTCTTTTCAGGTCAGCAGAATGTGCTGAACCCCACTGTGCCAACACTCCTGCTCACACAAGTGCTGTGGAAACACTGGTAAACACAAGGGATTGAAGCTCTAGTTTTGTTTTTCAGTCCAAGCTCACCAGAAATCTCAGAGCTTCTTATCTCTCAGAGCTTCTTACAGAGCAATGCCTTTGCTGTGGGTGGTAAAAGTAGAAATTGTGGTGTTTGCCCCACCTGCTGATTGTTTATAAGGTTATAAAAAATTGGCAGGTAGAAAAATGTCAGCAGGTGTGTCTGCCATTCAGAATTCATCATCCATGACTGTTTTGGTCCATTTGAGCTGTTCCTCCTATGCTGGGAGTAGCTTTGAGGTTAGGAGCACTCCTAAATGACCCCATTTGTGTTCTACATTAGAACTGTGTTGGTCTCAGGTAATTTATACTTTCCTGTTCAGTCATTAAAACTATGCTGTTCTTGAATTAAAAAGTCTGTGAATAGTTTTGATATTTTCTTCATAAAAATATTTTCTTATCATGTACATACTTTAGCAACGCATTATTGTTTTTCCCTTCAGGCTCTGTAATGGCAGATATCATTTGCACAGCAACTTCTTGCCTGTTCTGCTATTCAGCCACACACCAGAATTTGCATTAAGGCTCTTACACTACAATCCTATTCTGTATCATTTTATGTAATCATGTAATTTTCTTTTTTTTTTTTTACATAGACAGAGTTTCTGTAACAACATAAATTAAACTCACAAAACTATGTTTGGAAAAAATTTTCCCTACTGAGTAGCAGAGGAGTATTTATAATTGGTTTCTTCTGATTTATTCTATTATCTGTCTTATCTGCAGATGTGAGTGTCATTATTTGGGTGTTTTTCAAAAGACATATTTACATTGCCTTAAGTTATAAGGGAATGGCAATTCAACTTTTCCCAAAAAATGCATTCTTTCAAGATAGGAACTCCAAAGATACAATAAACAGTGATATCATTGTGGAAGTTGGTGTTTCATTCAACATCTGAACACATGGAAGAGAACAGGGATGTTCTGGTAAAGAAAGATGAATCTACCTCGACTTCTACCATGCCATAGCTTTTTAGCTGCAGAGAATTTCTGTTCAGGAGAAATCAAACTGGGATGGTGACTACCATGAAATTCACTGTGAGAAGGACTAATAGAAGAAAACATGTGTCAAGAAAACAAGATTTATTCCGAGGCCCACTAAATTCTCTTCATAGTCCTGTTGTTGCTTCCCCTTATATCAGTAAAACCACATTTCCTCAAAGTTATCTAAGGAACCCAATACATGGGGCAAAAATTACTTCAGCCAGTAATACAGAACTACTCTTTCTGACAAAGCAATAGAATATTTTGTATTTGATTAAACTATTAATAGTAAAACATTGTTTATAAATCAGGATGGTTTTCAGCATCAAAGCAGTAAAGGAGAGCCAAAACAACATTTCTTCTCCTTTTAGGTGAGACAAAAGCATCTATGATGAATTATCTGTCTTTAAATTAAAAAAAAAATCTTGATGGTTACATTTTGACTATGTATTTTAGTACAAACCTAAGAAACAGCAGCAAAACAGAAATGAACCCTACAACTTTCCATGTGCAATCTCAAAATAAACACAAGGAACTCAAGATACTATGTCATCTTGGCTACCATAAGGTAGTAAATAATGGGTTGGTCTTGCTCCCAAACAGGGTAATGATGGCATTTTGTTCTACTCCAGGGAGAAAAGAACTGGGATAATATACTCCAGCTATTTTGAGAAATAAATTGGTACAAGTCCTCCCATTTCAGGAGCTCATTAACTGTTCTTAGTCCTAAATGAGTTGGGCATTTCAGAAACATCCTTTTCTTTCACCTTTGTTAAACCTGCTAGCACTGTTGATACCATTTATTTTGGAGCTGGTGAACCCCATTTAAAATGGCTTACTAAAACATGTGCCACCTTTCCTCAAAGCTAATGCTTATTGCTTGCCCTAGTTGAAAAATTGGCTTTCCATCAGAGACATTTCTTAAAATTTCTGTGTGTTATTAAAACTTGTCCTTGCCCTGATGCATTTCATTAGGGAAATGTTTGACTGGCTCCAGATGCATATGATAAAAATCCATGTGCATATCAAAATTTTTATTTCAATTCTGTGACTTTTAAAAGGTTGGCTGCACAAGAATGTATTCAATGCAAGTAGTTACCTTAGATGGGCACTGCTTAAATTGTCATTCACAGGCAATGTGACTGTCATACACAGGGTGACATCGGACCCTGTCACTACACCAGCAGGATGGATTTTTTAATTTTTAAATGTTTTAGGAGAAGAATGGTCTAATGGATGTAGTCACTGCATCTAGGGACCCAGTGAAGTCTTATGTGAGGTCAGCCATATGTTCTATGAACCGTATTTGCTGCTCTTTTTACATTTATCTGTATTCTAGTAGTATAACTGGAAGGAGAGCGTTGGTGTTGCTAAAGTCAATGAAAAGACAGAGGAGCTGCATAAAACAGGCACGGAAATCAGCATGTGCTCCTGTTTTTACATTCAGCAGCCTGAGACTGGAAAACAGGTCCAAGAGGGAAGGCAGAGCTCATGCTTTCTTTCTCTTTCTCTCTCTCTGTGAGTCTGACATTGTGGCAGGGAGCTTGGGTTCTTTCCCAGTGTGGGTTCCTCACCATGTTCTCCACTTGGAGGTTACTCAAAAGTGATCCTGATTAGACGAGCAAGGCACTGCTGAGCAGACAGTACCAAATTAATTAAAATTTAACCTAACAGAACCACAGTGGCCAGAGTTGATTTCACCATGGCCATACAGAGGATGACAGCCCAGAGCCAAACTTCTTAGTCAGTGGGCACCCCCGGCGCCAGGGCTGGACTGTGGAACTCCTCATCAAACGAGGCCTGGCTGCACGGCTGAGGAAGGCTGGTGCAGTCAAACACATCCCAGCAGCCTTCACTTTTAAACCTATTTGGGTTTACAAGTGGATTTTAAGAGGCTCAGGGTTGCTCTGAAAGTTTTCAGCTTAATTTCAGATAGTTGCAGCTGAGAGCCCTGAAGCTGGCCAAATTTCCAGTGAAACTATTTGTTAGTTTTCAGTTTATCACACAGATGATATACATGGTTATCATGTTTCTTGTGGGTTTTTGTTTTCCTCCACACTCCATAAAAATATTTTATATTTATTCCAAAAGATGCCTGAATGTTTGCAAGTTGAGAAGAGTAATCTTCAAAATGTGACAGAAGAACTTATGTTTCTATTTATTTAACTCATAAAAAAATATATATCCCTGGCTTTTGCTCAAACCATAAATGTTACTCTCAAGGAAAGATTTACAGGACTCAAACCCAACACATTTTGCAGCTGCTGACACCTACAGAAACCTACACATAGCTCTTGTAGGGTACATTATTTAGCAGTTATTCAGTTTTATGATTTGGCACATTGTCTTTTGTATATTTTACTGTCTAAACAAATGAAAGTGTAGGGACTATGGGAAGCAGCAGTAGGGACGTGAATAGGATCCAGAACCTTCAAGAAGCAGGAGACAAAGACATCAGTCTCAGACTGGGTGGGCAGAGTGTGACAGATGAGGTTCCATCTGCCCAGAGACCATAAGAGGTGATACAGAACCTGGGCAGAAGGGCAGGAAGCAGAATGCCAGGCTGGTCCTGGAAGATGGAGAAGTAAAAGGTAAAAAACAGGCTACACTGGAGAATGGGTTATAATAGAGACTTTGGATACTGGCCTCAATCTAAACAAGATTGTTCAAGAGAGTCAATTTGAAGTCTGTTCAAGAGAGTCAATTTGAACTGGTTCCAGCACAGAATACAGAGCACAAAGTCACAAAGGAACAGTGCTTGGTGCTCTGCAAACAGATACAGCTATCCTTCTTTGGGAGCTAACAGAGAATTTAAGACACAAAATATAGTTCAGGCCTATCCAGTAGTTCTATAAATAAATGAAGTAGAACTGTTGGAGAAAATGTTTCAGAAAGAAAGCGAAAATAAATTTTACTGCACTAGTGTACATTATTTACACATATGAGATTTCTTGTCTTACCTCATTTGCAACCCATGCCAAGAGAGCATATGCCTTATATGATGGTTTGCTTTCATATTCCTAGCAAATTCCAAACTCCCTTTCAGATCAAGGACAACCTGGGCATGGAAGAAACACAGGACTGGATCTTTGCTTGCAAACTATGCAGGGCTATGTTGCTCACGAGCATATCAATTCACAAAATGGAGGGAGAATAAATAATACAGAACATGGACTTGAATAATTTTTCTTTGTTCCCTACAAAATCAAATATGTTCTAATTTGGATAATGTTCTTTGATGTACAGCAATAAAGGAGACCTCTGAGCCATTTCACACCACTGTATTTCTCCTTCTCAACTAAATCAGCTGTTATGAACATTTGTCTGTAGGACGGGTAATGATGTAGAAAGAGTCAAAAATAATATCAAAGGAAGGGGAAAAACTGTCAGCTGTAGCATGGCTGATAAAGTTACTTTTCAGGTGTTTAGAAGAGCCAAGGATGTGCTCTGGTGCATTTTAATACATAGCAGAGACCTATTTTATAGCCTAATCGAATTTGATGGAGTTATTCAGCTTAGTTTGGACCAGACACAATAACATATCTCATGGAAAGCAGCATCTGGCTCAATATGATAGAACTCCCACCATAACAAATAATTTAATGAATGCTCACCACTCCCAGAGGTGCTTAAATTACATAAGCGGATTAAAACACATTTAAACCTGTTAGTGTGCCAGTCCTGAAACACTATTACAAACCAGCTGAAAATTCCATAAAAGTACAGCTTCTCAGATGCCAGAGCTCTGATTGTGCCATTTTTTTCTGATTTCAGCATCCCATTTGTTGCCTGGAGCACTGTGTGCTTCTAGCAGGGAGAGCTTATGGTGAGACAGAGATCTTGTGTGTTACTTTTCCATCCATTTATGAAATGGTCTTCATAAAGAGTGAGCTGGACTGTCAGCTGATGCTCAGATTAGGACAGATCCACTGGCACAAACTGGAGCCTTTCCAGTTCACACCATGTGAGAACAGGGTGGTCCATTTCTTCAGATATTTTGAAAATATTTTCTCCTTTACCACAGTTCAACAAATCTCTACTGAAATTATCACTAGCATTTTTTTTTGCCTCACTACTGTTAGTTTCAAAGCATTTTTAAAGTGAGAAGGACATAAGCTACCACCTCCTTCATGGAAAAGTAGCTTGATCTAAAAACAAAACAAAACAANAAAAAAAACCCAAACAAAAAAAAAAATCAACCTCATATCTGAAAACAGAGCTCATGATAAAATTGTAATGACAATGTAACTATACTTCTTTTATACTAGATTTTTTGTCTCTGACTAGATCTAAGGTGGTTTTTGAGTGCACCCTTCACAGAGGCTATAAGCTATATACATCCAAGCCTCCTTTGCCACAACCAGCAGCTGTTGCATACTTCACTCTCACCCTAAATGGTCTCCTAGGCTGCCACTTTAGACGTGTGTCCAACTTCCCAATCATCCTTTCTGCCTTGCTGACTTCTATTGCTTGTTTACATTGTATAAATACCACACTCCTTCCCAGCCCCAAATTTAGCTCTAAAAGTGCTTTACAACCCATGAAGGCTAATTTCATCTCACATCTGGCTGGACACATAAAGGAGAAGCCTACGGGAAATGTGTGATATGAACAATTTCCCTAAATATAATTAATAAAAGAATTGAAAGGGAGAAACAAAATGAACTTTCCTATAAAAGAAACAGTGTGTGTTTTTTGGGATAGGACAATGTGAAGAAAGGAACAAAGGTGTCAAAGGAAAAGATGAAGCAGCTGCATAAAACTATGCTATTGCTACTGCTTCTACATTAAACAAGTGTCACAGCTCTCTTATTACGACTCTCTCACCAGCTTTCTTTTCTCCCACAGTGCTTTCCTGTAAGCAATAGAAAATCAGGAGAGACACAGAAAGTGCTAAAAATGCTGATTCAATTTGAGCTACCCATGCACATTTCTAAATGTGTATTAGCACCATTTATCTGTAGTTCAACTCTTGCTAAGTCATATGGCCACATAAGAAGCCAAAAGGAAAACAGTATCACCTCCAGTCATTCTTTTTATGTTGTAGCCAGATTTTGCAAACTGGCAGAGAGGGAAAAAATATCTGAGGGACAGACATTTCTAGGAAATCTTTCCAACATGTAACTCTAGAACCATTAAGATCATAAAGGTGTATTGATTCTCAATCTTACAGTGCTTTGAATTTTTAAAAACTTGCATTAAGGGAACAGAATTCAAGAAATTTAACACAGTGAAAAGATACTTCCCTTCTATCCTCTTGTTCAACATGGAGAAGATGAGACTGAGGGGAGACCTCATTGTAGTTAAAGCTTCTCATGAGGGGAACAGGAGGGGCAGGCACTGATCTCTTCTCTCTGGTGACCAGTGACAGAACTCAAGAGAATGACATGAAACTGAGTCAGGGGAGGTTTAGGTTGGATAAGAGGAAAAGGTTCTTCACCCAGAGGGTGGTTGGGCACTGGAACAGGCTCCCCAGGGAAGTGGTCACAGCACCAAGTCTGACAGAGCTTGAGAAGCATTTGGACAATGCTCTTGGGCACATGGTGTGAGTCTTGGGGCTGTTCTGTGCAGGGCCAGGAGCTGGACTCAGTGACCTTTGTGGGTCCTTTCCACATCAGGATATTCTGCGGTTCTGATTTGTCAGCTTGTTCAGAAGCCAGCAATTCCATGTCTCACTAAGAATGGGAAAGAATTTAGTATGAATTGTCTCAACTTAAATAGTATCTATGGGGCTTAGGGCTATACCATATCATGAGATTTTTAGGATTTAGAACCAGATGAAGTGCACCTATGAATAATGAATGCATTCTGATTTACATAAACTAGAAACAAAAATATTAAAGATGGGGTATAAAACTGGAACAGCCTTCATGTGAAAGAGGATCAAGAGGGTCTACTAAACCTCCACAGGCAGTCTGAACAGGTCACAAGGTTGGTGCTCAGATCGGGTGCCTGATGGAATAAGTTCTCAAAACGAGTGTTCAGATAGAAAATTGTGGGTCATTTTGTCATGTTTTGTCTCCTACCCACTCTTCTGCCCTGTCACTGCAACTATCAGTGTGTACAAGACCTTGTTATGGCCCATCTTTGCCTCTTCCTACCCAAAATCTGAGGCACATGGACATGAATTGGACAGAAGCAGTAGTATTGTGCTATTGTGAGGAATGTGAGTTTCCTAAGGTGTCTATTAAGAAATCCAAATGAAAATTACTCTCACCTTGCTGCATCTCTTACTCCTTTCTCTCCGTGAAAATGTTAATTTATAAATGTCCTTACTGAAAAGTGCATACAAAATACTAGTGGAGTACAAAGGAGAAACTTTTCCCAACAGATAGCACATCTAATTTTTCAGTTATGTTTTTTCAAGCACATATTGGAAAATATCTGAGATGGATTGCTGTGAAGTCTTGGAAGAAAACACTCGTGCATTCAGCTTCTATAATTCTACCCATTACTAGAGGGTTAACAACATTTATGCGTTATTATTTCAGAAGATCACCAAAAACCAGGGATGAAATCCAGTTCTGCATTCCAAAGCCACAATACTGAACTGTGGACTAAAGGCACAGAGATGTGACATGGCTGCTGCCTTTCTGTGAAGCCCCAGGCATTCAGAATGAACTTGATGGATCATTGTTTGAAATTTCACAATTGTTGTTATTGAGTAAGATGCAAAACTGTACTGAGTGGGGTGGGTGAAGAGAGAGAGCATTAATTCTTTATTCATGTATTTGTCACAGACAAGTGAACACTTGAAGATGGAAAGATGATACTGAGCTATTGAGAGAGATAAACCATATAAATCTCTGAACCACTGGTTCCAAGGAGAGAGGATTAAGTCAGAGCACTTCATTTTTCTAAATCTGCAATAAGAAGCTAGATTAACAGCTACCAAATACAGTCATCAGCAGAAGTCTGGTGCCTTGAGCTTTAGGTATTTCATCACCTTAACAACTCATCACAAGCTCTGATATAATCTTGTAATAGACTGAAAAGTGAAGATGTTTACTTCCTAATCCTTCTAGAGACTCAATTTTCAGGCTCTCATCCAAGGCCTAATTTAAAGAGATGAAAACTACAATTTTTTCCAGTTCTTCCTTAGACGTGAATTTTCTTTTCATTCTGATGTACCTTTGTTTTCTTGCTAGATGGAAATCATTTTATATATTCCCCAACACTAGACCAGTTAAGCCTATCTTTTTATAGCTTTTCAGCAGACTAAGGATGGGACCTTTTGTGAATTCTTTCAAGAGTGAAATCTGCAGCATGACTGAAATATCCTGCTGCTGTTTAAAAAAACCCACCACCCACATGAACATGCTTAGATCCCCCAAAAAGCATCTGCAGCAGTTTTTAAATGCAGTGTAATCTCTGCCAAAAGGAGGTGCACATATATTAATAAAAGCACTGTTAAGGTTGCTAGCACTGCTACTTCTACATTAAGTAATTTTCATTTTACAGCCTTTTGAATAGCAAGACTCAGCGTTTCTGCCTTTGTGCGAGTAAAGCTGTGTCACACTGAGACTGCTACCTCTTTGCTGCTCAACTATAAATACTCACACTATAAATAAGAGCATCTCCTGAAAAAACAACAAAATAGAATAAGAAACATTAACACCACTGCTCATCAGGAGAGATACAATCTTGGAAATGCATATGAAAAATGTCAAAATGTGTTCCCTTATATAGGTTTTCAATGACTGTATGTCTTGAAACTAACATGTCCTATTAGAGCTCTGTACTCAGTTCTCCGTGCATATTAGTATATTCCTGAGGGACAAGAAAGATATAAAAAGGATGAAATCAGTCTGTCAGATATTTCTCCTCTTCTGTCCACAAAGTATTGCAGAAAGCAGGGCCCCAGCCCTTCCACCCATTTGTGCTGTCTACTGCATAGCCTTGGAAGTGACCAAATATTTTCACAGGAGAAGCAGCTTTTAAACATCTTCCTTTCAAAAATTATTATAATAAATTCTGACAGCACCAGGAATAGCCAATCTAAAGGCTACTAGAAGCCTCTAGTCAATGAGTTCACCTTGCATTTTAAGGGTACTTGTGATGGCAGTTCTACAGAGCCCTTTAGGTTTTTCCAGCTGGCGCCTGCACTGAGATCCCATTTTCCTGTAAATCTCATCATGGTGCACAGCACTCCCCACATTCTTGGCCACCATTAAACATTTTGAAGGACCCTAGCAGACATTAACTTCTTAACTCGAGAAAACATGAAAGCAGTTTTTTTGCTGTTACCTTACCTATAATTTAAATCTCTCTGTATACCTCAAAGTTTCTCAAGATTCTTTCCAATCCTTAGAAAATCATTTTTCTATACACCTACTTCAGTTCCACATGGCTTGTTTGTGATTCACCAATCTTTTGATCAGGTGAAATATTCCTGCTTGGACATCATGGTTCAGAGTTGAATTCAGCTTAAATTCGCAGTGTATATAACCCTGAGACTGAAGAGACCTTTTCCATTTGTTTGTCTCACTACCAAGGCTGCATCATGCTCTATGGCAGATTTACTATTAATCACTCATCTTAGTGCCAAAAAGTCTCTCTTGGAATTAGGGCTTTACTGGACTGTGCACTATGCAAACAGATGGACAGCCCTCATTCAGGAAGGGTAACAAAGGAGGTGTGCTCACCTACTGTGCTGGTCTTTCTTGTGTCAATACTAATGAAAAGCACTGTTGATTCAGGTAAGAAATCTCTCACCCCACCTTCCCAGAACTAGATTCAGAAATTTGTCAAAACTAGAGGGCAAATTCTATAACAGTTGATGCAAAGGCAGAGGATGTATAGGCCTTTACATGACGAGCAAAAAAGGACCTGATCTGCAAGAAAAAGTATCAAAATGACAATTAAGAAAAAAATCAATTGAACAGAAAGCAGTTTTGTTGGTAAAGAAGAGCCAGTGTGCAGTACATGTCCTTACACTCTTCAGATCTCTTTAAGAGGGATCACAAAGGGTTAATCACAATGATATTACCATTAAGTATCAGTTTCAATATTTCCAATAAATTGTATCTTTTAAGACTTGTTTTCAAATTATACATGCTGTGCTTGTGTTCTACATGGTATGCTTAACTTTGAGAATTTTATATCCCAGTCAACTATCAGAAATAATAGCTGAAATCAGAGCTCTTTACACAAATAGAACTTTTGCAAGCACAATGTTTTCCAAGGGAAACAGCTACTGGAAATAAGAATTAACTAAAAATCTAGATTAAGAGAGAGAATGCAGGAAAAAGATCACATTCCGGACTTGAATTTGGCATGCTACTTCATACTAAAAGTTTATTCATTCTTAATGGACAGTTAATGTTTTCCTAGCCAACATTCTAACCAACTGCAACTAAAAAATCCTTCTCTGATTCATTCCTAGGAGGAACACATGTAAAGCTATGCTTTCTGTGCCAATTTTGAAATTCTTTTAATTTGGAGTCCATTATAACAGTTGCAGTTTTGGCAAAGTTATTGCAGAGGTCTCCTACAGCAGAGGTAACTTATTAAACTGCAAAAGATTATGAAACTGGTCCAAAAGCATATTCATTCCTTTGTTATGCCTATAGCTTTCTTCTGGCTGTCACGCTTCTGGGCAGTGAGGGGACAGATGAGGTATAATTAGTGTAAAAAAAAAAAGTACTTAGAAGGAGTGAAAACTGGAGAGAGATAAAGAAGAAAATTTCTTAACATGGAACACACATATGGGAAAAGGACACAGTAGAAACAGATGATATATAACATCATCTCATCATGATGCAACTGATTAATCTCACTGGAGGTCATGCAGCGTAGGAAGAGTTTTCAGTTTCATTTGGAGAAAGATAAAGGTCACCATTCAAACGAACTAGCTGCGGGAAACTTTCTTGCCTGGGTTCCTTTTGCCAAATAATCTTCAAAATGAGGTCTGGCTCTCAATCTTGTTTAAGGGTGGGACCTCTCTTGTCTTCTTTTCTTGTGAAGACTAAAGAAAAGCAAATAGCTCTTTGGGACGTTTTGTTGTCATGCTAGATCTTTCCCGTGTTTGTTCCCTGAAGGTACACAGAAAACCAGGGTAGACTGAGTGCCCTAAAAAGTGAGGATTTTCCCAGCTTCAACTTTGGAGATTTTCACTGATTGTTTTAGGCAAACCTTCCTGACACATACATCTCACTGCTGCAAACTTATCCACCTCCTTAGGTGGACCCTGAAAAGACTACAGCAACTGTGTTCGCTATAGGATGCCTTTCAGTGCTGATGCTCACATCTTCCCTAGCATGTCTGTGAAGGAGGAAGGGAGTACCATATTGCTTATCTTTTGAAGATGAGGATAAAGAGCAGAACTATATTTGATATTAAAAGGTTTCAGAATCAGTTTATTTTAATTATGAAAAGGTGAAATTATGCAACAATTCTGCAGTGTGAGTTTGACAAATACTGAATTTAAAAGTATCAGACTGCATTAAACAGCCACTGAGTCTGAACTCCAACACTTATGTTAATTTGAAAAAAAAATTAAGTATAAAAAGTTATAAAACTACCATCTCTGTTGTTTATTTTCACTTTTTGGTCTTCTGTAAGCACTTTAGACCAAGTTTGACTTTCTCTATTAAACTGAAAAACATATTAGGCACAAACACGAGTCAGGTTCAGAGAAATATGAAAGAACTATCATATTTCACCATTAAAATAATTTTCTCTTTAGAGAAAAGATTTGAGCATGGTAGATAAGTGACGTTACAGACCTACTCTCTGAACATTTTTAAATTATAACAACCCAGCTTTTTATTTGAGTCCTTTTTTGCAAATCTAGTGCAATTGCTTTCAGTGTGGTTACATAGAGTCTGTGCTGAAAATCTGAAGTTGTCTTCTCATATTTAGTGCCACAGTTCAGTTCCAGAAGCATTTCCCTTGATTCTAGGCAGATATAAATTCAGGTATGAATTTTTCTTTATCTCCCTCAGTATATCTAGCACAATATTCAACCCCTAAATAGGTGCACAGTGCTGACCTAGCAGTTCCAAACAGAACAAAGCCCTGAGTGGAGCTGGAGTTCAGCAGCACAGTAACACAGCATCTGCATGCTTAGGAACATCAACAGACTGACCTACCTACTCCTTGAGCTTGTGTCCATACACTGAGTGCAATCCACTTGCTGGTCTGCCACTGATGGTGCTTATATAGCATTTAGAGAATCCAAAGAAGAGGCCAGAAGTCTTTAGATGGTATTTCCTAAAGATTCTCATTTCCTTGTTCAGCTTCATATATCCTCCCAGCATATTTACAGATAAAGCATTAATTCAGATTTTGTCATGAACTGCCTATGTCTTCCATTATTAAGTACTGCAGAAAGATCAAACTAGGGAGAGTTGTCCCTTGCCTACTTCAAGTTGCATCACATCATTAAATGCCTTTTGTTTCAAGCAGTGACAAGCAGAATTGGAAAACTAAAGCAAAGGAAAGGAGGAAATGCTATGCAATGGCAGGGCTATTGCCACCTGCATGATTAGGAGCAGATGCAGCTATTCAATCTCTCCAACTGACAGAGAAAATGTTCTATCTTTAGAGGAAGGTTGAAGCCATAAAAATATACTTAGACCATGCTATTCCCAGGTCATTGATATCTCAGGAGGCAGACTTTACCCTCCTGTACTAGCTACTTCTGTGCATAAATGACCCTGCTCAGTGGGGAGTGAACAATACCAAAAAAATTACACAGAATGGACTAAGCAAGAAGTATCAAACAGAAAACAAAAATGCTGGTTTTTTCTAAGCTGTTAAACCTTCCATTCACTCTCAGTGTAAAAATAATTTTCTTTTCAAGATTAGGTCAATGACAAAAGAAAAGTAAAAAGTTCTGTGAAAAAGTACAGTGCATCTCAATTCTGCAGTGATTAGCAGCAAAATGGGAAAAAATATACTTGGAATTTCTGAGTATATTCTATAAAAAACTGAAATAACACCATTCCACAAGACAATATGAAAGACAGTCCACTGGGATGACAAAATATTTAGTCTAATTATCTCTCCAACAGAGGGCCCATGTCCAAAATTAAAAACCAAATTCTGCCCTGATAGAATGAGTGTCAACTCTGTCTAAATGACTTTTCTTCACAACTGATGGTAACAACTGAGGAAAGCAGGGAATCCTAAGGATGACTTTGATAGAGGCATTTGTTTCTTTAGTAGGCCTATCAGTCAGAAGATTTTCTGTGAAAAGGAAGGAATTACCTTACTGCAATCAAAGAAGTGTGCTACTTCCCCACACTAATTTGTTTCTTTCTTTCATGTTTAAAATTAATAGATTACTGTATAGAAGAGAAATTCTAATGAGAATATTCAGACAACAGGTCTTTGTTGTTCAGATATTGGCAATTAAAGTATTAATGTTAAATATAAAAAACAAGGAAGAACCACATGGGTAAAACTAAATATGAACTGCTAATGAGCTCTAAATAGAGGAATAGGTCAGATTTC
Organism: Ploceus nigricollis; assembly: GCA_013399945.1. NCBI lineage: Eukaryota > Metazoa > Chordata > Aves > Passeriformes > Ploceidae > Ploceus > Ploceus nigricollis. The sequence goes on along the minus strand of VXBC01001445.1, from coordinate 603,022 downwards.
TTTCTGAGCTTTCTAAAAGAAAATGTATCCAGGGTTATGTAACCATAGAGATTGTTTTTTTACTTAGCTCTGAAGTTAGTTTTTATATTGCATGTAGCAGTTTTTAAAAATTACTTCACGGCATTATTGGCATATATGAGTTAATTTAATAGGTCGAGTGACAAAATTAATCATTGTATACCAAGTAATTTTTTTCTGAATTAAATCCATGAGAATCAGAAATAAAAGCAGCCAAGGGTAACTACAGCTGAATTATAACAATAGAATACTACAGAGAGTGTGTCCAAGAACAAAGTCCAAACCGAAAAAAATTGTAGAGGAAGAAACCAGATTAAAAATCCATAAAACAGTAATTGCCCATACATAATGAGCCAAATTAATCTCTGGAGTTTATGAGAGTTGAATTTGGCTTTAAACAAGCTTCTTGTTTATGGGAAATTCTGACAATAGGAAAGAACTATAGCATAATACCACTTTCAATGAAAGCTAACATTCAAAAATCAAAATAGAATTTCAGAATGTTATCTGAATCATGCAAGCTGTCCTCATCCAAATGTTCATTTGTCTCAGATTCAGGCAGTGAAAAAATTATGTCTATTCATTAATGAAGCACATCCACAACTACCAGGGCTACCAGCTTATGTAAAAGTACCAAAGGAGCAACGAATCACCTAGAGGAGATTTCCATACTTCAAGTATTCATGTGGCTCCTAGATACAGTACTGCATGGAAAATAGACATGCTTTATAGAATATTTGGTGTTCTTAAATTCTCACACATCCAATGTATTTGTCTGCCAAGGTATATGGATATTCATACCTACATGCCTACATATGTGCATTCTTGTGCCTTTCTGTCTCTTACTCCTCCATCCCTCACTAAAAAACCAGATAGGGTGATGCTTCAATTTTACTACACTTACTTTTCGATCTGAGACAGAAAATAAACAAAGTTACAATAAACACAAAAATAATTATTGGACTTGTAAATGTGCAAGCACTGAGGCTTTCTCTTTCATGTATCTCAGACAAAAAGATCTATCACTACTAGGTGCTACATAAATATACACAGACATGTCAAACACATTAATTTACCTCAAAATCTACAAGAAAAGTCTACAGCCTCAGCATGGGTAACATTTTCACCTGTAGGGAAAAAACATGCACTGCTGTATAATCACTGTTGATTATAGAGAACCTACAGTGGATGAAGTTGAAGACCAGAGGCTTACACATTTAATGCTGTTTTATTAAGCTTCAAGGCAGCTTTTAAGTTACTCCACCCTTCTATACAAATAAAGGCATCACAGCTTGCTGGAAGAAGGAGGACACAGCACTCACACTGTAGGGAGTTTTCAGTGGGAATTCCCAGCACCGAATCCACTTCGGAAAGGATTAAACTAATCATCGCATGTAAGTAGGTCCCCGTTTTGCTCACCTAATCAAAGAATTTGAAGACCAGCAATGGGAAAACGTAATGGGGAAAAAAAATTTCTCTCTCTTAGAGGAGATCCCCTGTTTGGATGTGCAGAACACAACTGTAGACAGGCCCTTTCAGCAGCAGCTTGTGTGTCCTGACCCAAACTTCCAATAAATTGGCTCCTCATCTCTTGTCTGTAAGCATTCCCAGCCCAGAGACAGACATCCTTGGATCACATGGTCCCTTTAATTCCACTAGTAAATATGTTTTGGTCTTGGTGGAGTCGATTTTTCCTCAGAATTTCCACGCACATGAGAGGGAACTCTCAGCCACCACAATACTCATAGCCATTAGCTCTGGCCAGCTGCAGTAAATCCTCCCCAATTCAGTCAGCTTATTACTGGAATGAAACATCAACTTCATTCTATCACTCTCTTTGTTCCTCAAGTGTATAATTACAAGTCAGCTGAGGGTCATACGTTACCATAACACCAAAGAACAGAAAGCTTGATAAGAGCCAGAAGAACGACTCACACTCATTTTAAAGGATTTTGCCTCAAATCATCAACAACTCTCACACTGGAGAAGTAGATGCAGTCCACAAGGTTAAATCACAGGAGGAGAAAACCGGAGAGTGGCTGCAACTTGGACATAATTTAGTGCAGTGCTTGGTGTCTCAGTGTCTGTAAGAACCATGGAGGAGACACACTGGGTACTTCAGTGAGTTTGTGCTGCTCAAAGTATTAAGAACAGCAAGAGCAGAACCCCTTGTGAGGGTCTTCCCCTTCAGCTTTTCTTTCAGGTGTGACATTAACTTCTAAAACATCACTGCAGTGACCCTTAGTCTTTATTAAAGGCCTCAGTTTGGACATCAGTACATCCTTTTGGAGACCAGCTACTTTAAAAACAGCTCTAACATGGTCATACACCACAGTGGAATTGTCAGGGAGAGGCTACCGTCAACATCATGTAATCTAAAAACATTGGGAAGGGACTCCTCAGTCATTCAAAACCAGTCAGAAAACTAGTAAGTCAGCAAACGAATGCATTACAGCACATATGATTTATTTGTGGCTATCTATAGATACAGGATTAGTTTTTACTATGTGTATGAGAATTTTAAACCGCAGTGGTGATTGAATTTTCCCAGCAACACCTTTAAGACTAGATAACAGCAAACTGCAGTAGAGATAATTTAGGGGCTAAAATTACTTGTGTCACTGAAGTTCATGCTTGGTGCTAGTGTATATGCACATGTTTGCAAATGAACACCCTAATCCTTTTATGTTGTCTGGTACTCCCTAGACACCCCTGAAGCCAGTATTTCATTTACACATTGTGATCTCGGTATCCAGTATGATTTGCAAGCTTCTGAGGAAAGTTCTCAACTTCAGTTCTCCACATTACCTCTCCTTCCAAACATTAAAAAATAAAAATTTTAAAGTAGGAAGTTGAAGGTGTTACCTTTTCACTGGCCTGACCGCAAATTAAAATAAGAAAGCACTGGGAAATCATGCTTTATACCAAGCCATGGGAAACAGATGAAGGTCAGATAATATCTGGAAATTCTTTCAGACATCCTGCAAAGGCCGCACATGACAATATTGTTGTTTCTGGCTGTTTTTTTCACTCTGGAAATAGATGTGACCAGACCTGTGTATACATGAACAGGAAAAGGTAATATAGCTCTGCACTGGTGCCATCTGTGATGTGCTCATATGCCCTTACTTAAAATTGCACCAGATATTTAAGTTGATCCAATGGGATATGGATGCTGACAGAAGTAATACTACATTTTACCCCCTACTAGCACCTGCATGGTACCACCCAGTCTCTGGAGCATTTCTGATGCTTTTCAGAGATATTCTGTCCTGTGAATTTCAAAAATAAGCACATGTGTTCGCTGTACCCCCTTTTTGCTTGTGGTCCTTCTCATGAAACCTCACCCTCTTTATGTCCTTCCTCTTTTCAAATACATCCATCCTGTGACTTTCTTTTAGGCTTTCTGCTCTGTAGGCCTATACTGCTGGTTATTGACAGTTTACATAAAATCCCTGTGTGTCAGTTTGACAGAGGGAAAAAATGTAATATAAAAAGCTGAAGGGCCTCGGGGCAAAACTGAGTTAACTCCATGAATTGTTACACTTAACTTCCCTACACATACCCAAATCCCTGTCTTCCTCTTTTTTCTCTCTTTACTAAGGGCATTTTATTAGACTAGAATAACCTTCATGACTGCAAAAGAGGGAGCAATATTTTGCACTATTCATATTTAGTAAATATTCAAAACACTGTTTTTGTTCTTTTGTGCATCTTCTGTGGACATAAGTATTTTGCCACACCTAGGAGTGAGAGCATGCAATTCTACACTATACATGCTAAAGAAAAATACTATGTTTGTATTACCAGACCAGCTGGCAAAGTCTTTCTAAAGAAAGAAACTTCAGGGATGGACACCAAATTAAATTATCATAAATAAATTCTTGCTAATCCAGTAAAAGAAAAACAAATATGCAAACCTGCTATGCCTGAACTAGGTGTAATAATCAAGTAACAACATTTGTCAATGCCACTTCAGTACTGCAGAACTAGCTCAGCCAGTTCAGGAAAGCTGTGGGAAGCACACTGAGATCTGAGCAGTTGCAGTTACTGCGGACAATAAATGGTAAACAGCTGGTAATCTCCTAAAAACAGGTGCCAGGAACCTCTAAGTTAGCTCTGGTGGCCAAATTCCTATTAATTTAAGAAATATTTTACATATATAAATGTAAGCATAAAAATTAAAAATATATAGAAATAACATCACATATTTAGTATATACTTTCATTTCAGTTACTTGACGCTTGACTGGAAGAACCACACCTAAATGTATTCAGATTCCATTAGGGCATCCGTTACAATCAGTGCCCCATTATACCACCAGACAGGGAAATCAAATTCATTTCATGGTGTCCGAAACATTCCAACTGCAGGACGTGGTTTGTTTGTTTATTTTCGCAACTCGCACAAAGGAAATCCATGAAATTCTGTACTGAAGGGAAATCTTTCCCAAGATCTAGTTACAAAAAGAAACTCTCCAAACTGTGTGTGGCCACATTCCCAGCTGTACCATTGTTCATTAGATGTAACTAAGGAGGAGGCTGCAGATGAGATCCATGAAAAACCAATGCATTTCTCCTATCCTGGGGGCAGTTTTTCACCAGCCCTGCCCTTCCATAGATGAAAGCAATCCAAGGGCTCTTCTAATCTATACCAGCTGCTTCACCAAAGCCCCATGTTGGTCAGGACTTGCTGCAGCACACCAAGGTCAGGTTCCCTTCTCCCTTTCCCCTGCTGCAATCTCCACGTGTAAGGTTGGTATAAAGCATAAGGCAGGAAAACATCCAGCATGGGAGGTGTGCAAAGAAAGCATCACTATGCCAGAGAAACCCGACTGCTTCCCCTACTCCCATTAACACAGCAGCAGAGAAAAGGGAATGAAGGGGAGACCAGCCTCTAGTCTCTGTGCCTATCACATAGTTTATTCTCACCCATGGCCCCAGTTCACAGTGGTCTTCAACACAAGTCTGCAGAAACGACCACCTCAAGACTAACAAGAACATGACCCATGAAAATATATCATAAATCACAGGCCACCACTATCCCCTGGGGATTTTACTTTCTGAATATCTCAGAATTTATGAGAATCATGAGTTCATAGTAAGTATTAAAAGCAAAATTTAAAAAAAAATTGTGCTAACTTAACACAATTAAGCAAATGTAAATGGTGCAATGGTCAAAAGGCTGGTTTTGTTCTGCAGTTATGAGGTAATCAAATTCTGCAAACCAAAGTTCACCTTGGAAATAGGGGATAGGGTGGGATGGGCAAAGTCTCTCTGGTAGCCTGATGCCAAGATTTTGTAACCCCAGTGACAGTAAAGTCATTGCTGTCTGCTTAACAGATCAGAGCCTGCAAATCCACACAGCATTAAGCATTTTTAACTCTGTCCCTGCAATCTACAACATCAACTCAGCAACATATTTGTTACAGACGGGGTGGGGGGGGAGAAGAAAGAATAAAATTAAAATGCCACCAAAGGCATTGAACTTCTAGTGAGAAAAAAATATTTCTGTGCAGAAAGTTTCTGAAGATGAAAGAGTGGGAATGAAGCCCAGTGGACCCTTGAATACCAGTAAATGATTTATCATCAAATGGTCACAACTGCTTCTTCTAAGACAGGATCAAAAGTTGTGGACATTACAAAGGCTTAGAAAAAGCCTTACAGCTCATTGTGAGATCTTCTTTAGAGTACTCAACCATATAAACTCCATCAGAAAAGTTAACACACATGGTAAACAGACAGAAAAGAAATTTTAAAAGGTGGGGAGGGTAAAGAGTGAAGTAATTTTAAAACTGTGCAGATTTACTTTTTTTTTTTTGCTTTCTGATGCTGTATTGAATGTGCTGTTGTCTCCAGTAAAGCCTGATATTCCTACCCTGAACTATACAATGGGAAAATGCTGTTTTTTCAAAAAGGAGGAAAATCACAAACGCTACACGGTAGAAGAAAACAGTTCTTGGTCTTATTTGGTCATTTATATCTGTGGGGGAACAAAACAAAACATCCAAAGTGGTGAATTTATGCTTACACTAAATGCAGATTAAAAGAGAAATGACAACATAAATTTACTTGCCACTGAAATTAAATTTCCACAAAAAGTAATCTTTTGTATCAACATTTTCTGTGTTTTGCTCAAAAAACCCCCAAAGACTCCCAAAATACACAAACATAAAAATACATAAAAATTTTCATAAAGCTCTCTGGTGAAAAATTGTTGATTATCAAACCTTTGACAAAATGCTTTAAAAATTCAAGCATTACTTTTCTGATTTATTTAGTTTAGTTGTTAAAAACCTTTTTCATAGAAAATTAATATATTCACTACTACTCTGGGTAGGTAGTTGTTCCTTAGAGTAAAAACAGATTCTTATCAGATTCCTAGGCTGATAGAAATCCTAAGGATGTAAAAGTCTCCAGCATTGGTCATCTCATGGCCTGCCTCAAAGGTTAGGCTCCACAGTGACATTTAGTCTAAAAGGTTTTGCTTAGAGGTAGAAGAGGCAAGCCCAGACCTGCATATTTAAACACTGTTCATTCCATCAGAAGATCTCCTTCTAGCATCCAAAAATAAGTCAAAACCCAATCTTTATTGGATGGAATACAAGACACATCCCTTTGCATCTCTATGAGAAAGCAAAAATTATGGATGGCCAAACTCAAGTACCAAATTCTCATTATTCAAGAGCAGAAGGTACAGTCAAGTAGGGAGGTACTGAGAGTATGATGAAATATACTGAAATTTGGATGATTTTTTTTTTCTAAATGGCTGTGAACTACCATAATAAGTAAAGAATAAGTAACATCTTTGAAAAAGTGGCCAAATGAATCCCATTTTATCCAAACTATGCTGAAAAGACACAGATGCAGACTGATTCTAAATACATGATGACTATTTTTTAGTAGCTTTAATAAAGAAGAAAAATAAACTATTTCTTATTTCTATTGTTATCTGCAATACCCTGAAGTGAATGAACACCATGGCTCCTGCCCAGGACCTCTGTTAAAACAAATTCCATTTGTACATTTAAAAATCAGTACAAGGGGGAAACATGACAGAGCCTGAAATGTGAAACATCAAACTTTCTGCTTTAACTATTCAGATCTGGCACGCATACATATGGCTTTTAAACCCCAGCTTGTCCCTAGAGTGCATCATAGCAGCCAAAAGATTGTTCCAATTAACACCTGCTACTATTGGTCCCAAAGGGTCATTCTGAGATCTGAGGATCTCAGAGCAAAGAACAGCTTCAGCAGCTGTAAAGAAAAGGGGACTGGACCTTACTACACAATTCTTGCTGTGAGAGGGGAGAGATCTTCCAGTGTTTGGAAGAACTGGATTAAAGGAAGTCTTGAGACAAAGGAAAGTCACAAAATACATTTTGCAGCACTGGAAGAGTCAGGGCTGTGGTACATGCTTTGCTGCACATAATCGAAATAATTGTAAAACCTTTCCGTTTTAGTCAGCTTCTTCAAGTGATCCAGTCTTTGCAAAAGAAATTCCTTTTTGGAGACAGGAAAAGGGCTAATTTTTCCCAAAATTCCTAAGCAAGAAAGATGAAAATTGATCAGCCCATCTGAGACAAGATAGATGAATTTTGTTGTCTTCACAAGAGCAAAAAGTAACCTTTCCCATAGCAATCCAGGTCTCTGGAAGTTCCCTCAAGTGAGCCTTCTATCTTCTCATGCTATACAACCACCAACCTGTGGAGCAACATATTTCCATTTAACACTCTCAATGCCTCCAGTCCTCCTCTCCCCTCATAGCATTCATCCTGTGAACTTTTAGTCTCCCATATCCCACTGCTCAGTGCTTGGCAAGAAATAAGTGAGTGGCAAGGGAACAGCAGGACAGTCATGTGCCATCAGTCCATGGTATTATTTTGTCTCCTAGTGATTAATGATTCTCAGGGAAGTTCCCATCTACTGACCTCCTTCAGCCTTGGTAATCCTACTTGGAGTACTTTTATGACACCTTTCAAGCATTTCTTTTATCTTAAGGAAAATCTAGAAAATTAAATTTAAGAAACCCATAGTGAGCACACTGTTATGTTCTTGCAGACATTTATCTAATGACTAATGTTGTCCATGTATATACAAAGTTATACAGAGGCATAAATGTTTCAAAATCTGATCCAAGTCTGGTAAACCACTTTTAAAATCAGGAAATTCCAACAGAAAGGTTTGCTACATTTGCATCTGTATTATTTTCTGTTCTTGCTTCCATTTTTGGTGAAAATTTTAATATAATCCTAGTCCCTTAGTCTAAAGTATAAAATAAACAGCAGGTTTAAACTGTCATGGAGTCTAAGGCTAATGATGCCACTCAAGCAAGTAAGAAACCATGGAGAGGAATTTTGTTTGTTCATACTGAGAATATTTTTTAAAAGCTGAAGGAATAAAAAAATGCTTTATAGTACAAGGAAATCAAACCCAAGTTTTGCAGAACAGCTGTGGTAAAGACCTCAGATCTGGGAAATTTCTGACTAAGAACCTTTCATCTTAAAAGTCCATTTATAACATTGGACAAGTCTGTCTCTTTGAGCCTGCCTCAGCAGAGATGAGCTTCAGTAAAATAAAGGAAACAAACAAAAAACCCAGAGGAAAATCAGACTGTAATGAACTATTCTTCAAGTATAACTAGTCCTCAGAGTACATCCAGAAACCTGTCAGAACTGAACACTAAACACTGGCTTACACATTCAAGCAGGATGTCTTTACAGACATAATTCATAATTTTCAGCATATTATCAGCAGTGATATACATCAGAGTACTTACTGTACTTGAAATTTGGCTCAAAAACTATACTACACATGAAAAGGGAAAAGAAGAAAAGGACAAAGGGGAATGAGAGGGAACAAATACTACAGAGCAGTTTGTACTTAACTACAGCTACTCTAAGCCTATTGTTCAGAGCCATTTTCAGATGCACGTATGCCTGCAAGCAAGAGGAACTTTTCTGGTACACATGAGTACACCAGACTAGCTCCTTCTGCTGCTACACATGCAGCAACAACCAAACCATAAATGAGACCTAGACAGATTAAAAATTTACCCCATTCAATATTCTTAAGCCATCAGTCATTTGAGTTAGATACTAATGTTTAAAGGCCTAGTAAAGGTGGAAAAAAAATTCCAGCATGTTACTTGTATTTCATACCTTAGGTGGTACATGAATCAGCATCATCACAACTTCACATTTTTCTCAAGGATTAATTCTCTTAGTTAAGGAAAGAAAACTATTCTTTTCTTCCACTAGTGATGTACTTGGTTACTAATGAAGCATATGCAAAGCTAACCAAGAAGAGTGTTAAATGAAAGACAATTTGAAAGATTAACAGCATTCAGCTGTGCTGCTGAAGGAGGGGATTATCTGCTTAGTGCCACACCCCAGCTGTGCTAATTGAAGTGAAGATCAGGAGGGAAAGACCAAACCTCAAAAGACAAGTCCAGGTTTTGTTTCATAACACTTCCCTTCAACATCATCTGTTCTACAGACCTTAAAAAAATCAAAATCCAAACATTAGGACCAGTCTCAAATAAATTCACTCAATGAAAGTTGTCAGCCTAAACCAGTGAAGCCTTATATATTCATAGAACATGTACAGTGCAGGAAGCTGAACTGGAAGCTTACTCCATGGCTTCTTGCCAACGGGCCTCCTCCCTGCCCTGGAAGAATGCTGGATATTTTCATAAATAAGAACAAACACAATTAAATATGAGGCATAAATACATTTTCAATGTATTTATTCACCACCACCTCTCAAAACTGAGCAAGAGTCATCAACATGCAGCCTGGATTGGTGTTTACAGCACTGGTATTAATCACTCTCTCACACATCGTGGGCAGGGGAAGGGGCAGCGGGCAGAGGGAGGGGTCAGGCAACGCCTGTTCCAAGCAATCACATGTCAATCGTTTCTCTGCCTTGTACACTTTGTTATTAGCATTTTTGCTGTTTCTGTTCATTTTCTTATCTCATTGCTGTTTCCAGTAAATTGTCCTTATCCCAGCCTATGATCTTCACCTTTTGTGCCTCCAATCCTCCTCTCCATCCTCCCAAAGGGGAGAGGAACAGGGGAAAGGAGGGAGTGAGCAAGTGAGCAGCAGCTTGGTTTGGAGAATCTCTGTGGAAACACTAAATGGGGAAATACCATTCCTAAACCACAACAGACTTCTTTGGTGGATTATGAATACAACAATCTGATACAGTTTACCAAGATCTGATCTCAAAACTGTATTTTTTCTATAATTCTCTTTCTAATTATTGCATTCATTTTGCCTTCTTCCAAATTGTACTGTGAAGTCTGTAGAGGAGGGACCACTATTTCCAGTCTCTCTAGATTTTTTTTAATTATTAACAAACATGATAACATGTCCTTTCCCTGTGGAGAATTCCTAGGCTTTGAACTCAATGCATGAAGGATATTAATACCTATATGCCCTCTGTGATCTTTCAGTAGTACAACAGCTTTATCTAACCAGTGATCAGGTGGCCTAGATCAGAATAAATTTTCCATCCAGAATTAATGAAGTTTGATGTATTCCATCTCCACCACTCACTGCTAGAAAGAGGTACAGTATCCCTTCACCATTGATGAACTGTTTGTAGTATCTCATTTTAAACTGAAAAAGGGAAATGATCCTGCTTCAAAATAACCTGTCAGAAAAGAAGGGTGTTTTTTTCAGCCCTTGATCCAGTTTATTTTATGGTTTCAGAAAGATTTGTGCCAACAAACCTGAGAGGGAAGTGCCAATGATAGCAACAAAGTAGGGCAGTGGGTCCTTTGGTTTTTGTCCCATAGGGCATGGCCTTCTAGAATGAACTACGCTTTTTAGAAACCAATTTTAACATTTGGACAGCACTCAAGTTTCAGGGAGAGCAACCACTGAGCTTTTTTAAGCACCTGGAAGCAGCAGACAAATGATGCAACACATTCTCCTGTTACATAGCTAAAGACAAGACTAAATATTAGGTTGGGGCTGTTTTGGCTTTTTTTTTTTTCTGTTGGGAGCTCATCCAAAAAGAAAACAGCAAAATACTTTTAAACTCATGGCCTTTATGTTAGATGTTTTGTTCTATGTCTTAATTTGTCTCTTTTGTCACTTTTATTCCATTTAAAAGTTTCTATGTTATTGTAGGTCCATTGTCTATCTAATCCAAGAGACTGGTGTCCAGAGCTTTGGAGAAAACATAACCTCCTGGCGTGCTCTGTCCATCAGAAGCAGCAGGCACCCTCAGAGAGTTTCAAGGCCACATAGCTGTGCTTCTCCTGCTTCCAACTCCCATATTGTCAGGGGTTTCAGTGTGCAGAATAGCACAATCCATTAGAGGAGCTTGTGAAATGAGAAGAAAAGGCATCTACTCCATTTCATTCAGGACATTCTATCAGTTCCTGATACTATTTTCACTGGAAATTCATGACACAGGAAAGTCTTTACAGAGGTGAAAGGATTTCACACATGGGAAGCTTATCTTATCTCTGCTGCTCTTCCAAACTTTGTACTATATTCCAGGAAGTATTGATTTTTTATTTATTTTTACATTTCTGGAATAGATTCAAGAGAGTCCTATTCTGAACATTGAAAGAGGTGAAGGTCCTATATTTTATCTGGGAAAACCTGGAAGGTTCCAACATTTCACAGTATTACCTTATCACTTTGTTCAGGCCAGGGGCATATTTAACAAACGTTTCATGTTTAAAAGTTTCAGAGTAAGAAAATTAGGGAAGTTAAACTGAATACATTATGTTGCCAGGTGCTGTAAAATTATTTTCTTTGCTTCTGATGGCTTGAGGATGGGCAACTTTTAAAGAGGATTCTTAAAAGGGGTAACTGCAAATTCACGACACTAAAGTTGGTAGCACATAAAATGTCACAATAAATCTACAAAAACAGGAATAAATTCATTTAAAAAAAGGTGCTTATGAGATGTGAGTTGTAAAGAAAAAGATCTAGCTCAGCTGTCTTCAGTACAAAATAAATGTTATTTTACAATTGACTAATCATTTTCAAGTTACTGCAACAACTAAAAATGGTATTCATATTTGTAGTACAAAAGTGCATATATTTAAATTACCTGAAGTACCTTGCTTTTTTCTCTTTCATCTTCCTTTCTCCTCTAATGAGTCTTATGCAGAGGCAGAGATGGCACAAGCAGCAAGGGTTTAAAGACAATTCTGTATATCTGAGAGTTGTATATAAATTTCCTATCTATACCTACATTTTACTTCAGTGGGGCCCAAGGCACGGTAGATCCAAAACAGAACAATGGGTATGAGGCATTTTTAAATGTTTTATATTAAAACTAAATGTTTAATGTGTATAACTTCAAAACACTTACAATAGCATACAATTCCAAAGTCATTTTTTAAACTTTTAATTAAATGCTTTTAAAAGTAAGCATTCAACCCACAGTATTTAAGCCAGAATGAACAGAAATGTATATGAGAAACTGCTTTGAATACAAAACAGTAATTGGTAGTTTCCAGTTCCTGGTGAAATGGACCACAAAAGTCAAAGTGGGTCCAGATATCTTATCTTCATATAGACTTACTACTGAAGAATAGGAAACTAAAAATACACAACATATACTGAAATCTGAGGACTTATGACACCAGTCATCTAATGTAAGGTGGTTACAATCACATACAGTAAAAATATTTCATGTTGTATTATAATTTCCAATTATTTCTACAGCTGGGACATACGAAATAACATTATAAACTAATCAGAGCCTGAAGCAGGAGCAGAAGAAAAGTATCTAATTCTGCACCCTGCTTTTTAATCAACAGATAGCATAACCACAGGTAAGAACCATACATAGAACCATAGGTAAGAACAAATACATCTCCCAGTAAACATTTTTCATTAGCTGACTTTTTATAATGCTCCATAATTTCACATACAGAAGTAGTGTTATTAAATTCCATTAAAATAAAATTAATTCTTTAGGTGAGCATGTTGACATTTTACTCCCTTCATTCTATGTCTGTTTTTCTATTATTTGCAGCTAGCAAAATTAAATCTTCAGAATAAACAAAAATATTGACATGGGCCTATTTTCTTTGACATTGTAAGCTAGCAGAATAAAGCACTTTTTCTTCCCCATATATTTCCACAAATTTTTTCAGTTTTCTTTCTCAAGATAAGCTGTATACATCCCAGTTGCATCTCTTCCCCTATTTAATCTTCTTTTCCCATAACTGCCTCTTAAAGCAACCAGCCAAATGTTTAAGAAAAGAAGCATGCTCCTTGAAAGCCCCTGGCCTTGATCTCTCTGTTTTTATTTTCCTTTCTTTATAGCTCATTTGTAATATTATTCAAGCCACTGTTCTAGTGAAAATGCTGACTTGCTAATAGGACTAAGATCATCCTAGCAATGGCACTTTTTATAAGAGCAAGAGAAATCCATCTGGTGCTTTGGCTGTGTGACAGTCCTGGACCTTAAAGATCTGAGTTCAATTTTCTACTCTACAGTAAACATCCTGTATGCCTTTTAGCAATATCATGAGTCTATCCAAACTCCATTGCTGGAGCATAGGTAACACTTTCCTGCTGTCCTATAGAGCCATATCGATATGCTTGGTCACTATAAATATATTCCCTTCCTGTTCACTGCTTCTTTCTTTTTACTTTGTTCTGTTCTACAGCCACTCCTCCTATCAGCAGCTTCCAACCACAGCTTGGAATAGCCACCATTTATTGGATTCTCAGGACAAAGTAGTACTGCGCATAAAGAAAATCTCAGAAAGCACCAGAAGAAAGCAGAATAAAATCAGCTTTTAAAGTGTGAAAGCACCCCTTCAGAAAATTTCAGTGTTGGCATGCTGAGTGAAAAAAATAGCACAGTAAGGCGAGTTAAAAAGAAGAAAAAAAAAATCATGGCAAGAAAATTGCAAAACACATAAGGAATTAATTATAAGCTATCATCACCTCCTATTCACCTTAAAGCTCTAAGGTAACTCAAGATGAAGTAGTGAGGCACTAATTGTGGTATATTGCATCTTGTACCTAAAACTGCTTTGGTACTAGAAGATGGCCAACATGACACTGATTCTTTTTCGGACGTTTCAGAGACACCCAAGGAGGACCTCACCAATGAGCCTGCCAGCCCTCTGAAATGTTAGTGGAATTTATCCTATATATTTAAATTAATGGATATGTGGATGAATATGAATAGAGTCAACACTATTTGTTTCTTGTGGGTTTTTTTACAGAAAATTTGTGCCTCGCAAATTTATTTCATTTCTCTGAAGAAGCAATTAAGAATGTGGACAAGGAGTATCCCTTTGATATGGTCTACTTGTATTTTCAAAAGGCATTAAGTAATGCTCCTCACCCAAAGACTCTTAAATAATCTAAACAACGTGGGAATGTTCTTGGATGGATAAAGAACTGTTCAGGAGATCAGAAACAGAGCCAAAGAACAAAAAGACAGTGGAGTCCCCCAGGGTTTTGTGCTGGGACCTGAGGCCCTCAGTGTATTCATAAATGAATTAAAGGGGGAAGAATACTTAGGTGACAAAGAATGGTGCTGACACTAAACTATTCAAGCCAATAAAGAAGAGAGACAGTTTCAGAAAAGCCTCATGATAATGAGTGGCTTGGCAAAGAAATGACAGTTGAAATTCAGCTTAGATAAATGCATATGGGGAAAAACAACCTGAACTTCACATATAAATTCTTGATCCGGGCTGACTAATTCAAGGCAGGATGAAAATCTTGAGGATTTATTAAATAGTTTGATGAAAACATAATCTGAATAATTTGTAACAGTCAGAAAAAGACTGTAGAACACCAGCAGTCATAAGAACAGGATTATTCCACTGTATAACTCCCTGACTCATTGGTATTGTGAAAATTGTGAGTAGGTCTGACATCTCTTCCCCAAAAGAAGGAGAATTGGAAGAGATATCAAAAAATACATGTAGTAGTATTGTAGAGCCCAAACCAGAAAAACACTAATCAACTAAGGTTCCACAATCTGAAACTGAGACCAATTAATCTGAAATATAGTAGCGGTTCAAAAGATAAAGAGTAAAATGTGATAGAATTTTTAGTATAATTTTCAATATAATAACTAGAGAACAGCAAGATAATAAGAGCTATATTCAAAAGTATCAGAAGGAAGTACTTCTTGTACTTCACTGTGCTGTTTAACCTATGTCCATAGAAGACAAAGGTTCAAAAAGGGAAGGTACAACCCACAGAAAAAAAAAATCATCAAAGTCTTAGAGGGATGTGTAGACTCCTGGTTGCTGGGAGGATATTCTGAGGAAATATTAGTACGGAAATGCCTGTACTTATCTTCTCTTGTCATTGTCTGCATGTACTATTTCTGGTTTGGTTCTAAGACATTCGTTGGTGCAGTCATGCTACAAATTTAGGACTGCAGATTCTGGGATAACTGCTTGTTCTTACATTTCTTTCAAATTTTACCTGAGCTTCATACTTGGCATCACAAATTAGTATTCAAAGTCTGAATGCACCTTTATTGACAGCAGTGTTATACAAGGGAGCATCAACATAATGGGTGAGGGCATAAGGTTGTTGTAGTTATAAATCTTAATAGAATACTTCATCTGGAACTTTCTCTACCTTCTCCTACCCACTGCAGCTGCGTGCTTCCCTGAGTAGCAATCAGTACTTGTCATCTTGGAGTCTATGTTCTGCACTAATTCTATGTTCTATGCACTAATTGTGGTCCCGTGCAGGGAGCAGCAGATGGTTTCTGAACATCCCTGTCTCAGAGATCCTGGTGCAATAAGGTTCAGGAGATATGAAGTGTTATAGATAAAGATTTGGCAAAGCCAATTTCATAATTAATAATAAAAATTTATTGCACGATCGCTAACAAAAATTTAGAGTCCGAAACTCCGTGACGGCAACTCGGTAATAAACTGCCACACTCAAGGAACAGAGCGGGCCCGGGATCCGGCTCTGGGTGAAACAGTGGTCTGACAGTGTCAGATTCCCCCTCTGTTCACACCAGTGTCCCGGTGCAGGGGGTTTTNATCCCCTGCACACGCATTTTAATATATATATATATATATATATATCAAACACACATGAATTACACCATATATTACATGAAGGAACCACTTCTCTGCTGACCATTCACATTTTGACTCTTTTGCATAATTTCTGCTTCTTTTGCTGATATCAATCCAAGCAGGAAAGGTGTAAAGTAGCTGAAGAAAGTTGAGTACAAGTGGGAGGATGGTGAACAAGGTTATTTCCCAGCCTATTGTCTAGGCAGCAGCAGCAATAATTGTGACTTTCTAGCTCTTTCCAAACAGACAGAAAGAATGAGAACCCTGTTTTTTCATTATTCCACTTTGACAGCTTCTTCTGTTTAGAGTATCAATTCTTTGCATTGTACTCTCTCTCAGAAGTCTGTACCAGTCCTAGCACAAAGGGGCCTTGACACTTGCAAGTGATGTTGCAGTACACGAAGTCTGGTAGTCATGGCCGTTCTTGGTGTCTTGGCCTTCTATCCCTCTGCTAATGGGATCTGGATAG
Source organism: Ploceus nigricollis (assembly GCA_013399945.1). NCBI lineage: Eukaryota > Metazoa > Chordata > Aves > Passeriformes > Ploceidae > Ploceus > Ploceus nigricollis. The sequence goes on along the minus strand of VXBC01001445.1, from coordinate 586,482 downwards.
GATCCTTCAGATCCTGTTCTGCTGCTCTTCATAGCTTTCCAGGCTAGGGAAGTAAAATGGGTGATCTGGCAGAAGGTTTTAATGCAAAAAAACAAGGAACCACTTTTCACTCAACAAATCATTACAATGGGGAATCCATTACAATATGAATTGAGCACTAAATAAATAAATAAGAAGAGTTCAGGAATCAGAATAATGGAAAGTATTATCACTGAAAGTGCTCTGGATGCAGTTTCTAAACCACTGCTTTAGGGAAACTGAATACAGAGTTCACTCAATACATTCCTCTCCAGGCCTTTTCTGCTGGGCAGTGTCACGGACAGGCTTACACATATCACTGCTCAGACAAGGAATGGCTGTTCACACATTCTTACACTGTAATTTCTGTAATTGATTGATGTCTTCAACTCCTTGTCAGGTGTTAAAGGAGATGAAGGACGGATTGACTAGTAATCTTTGGCAGAAGACAGTTTGAAATCCTTGGATGCCATTATAAATGTCAGTCATTAATGTTTTATCAGACTGGGCACTACTAGCACACAGCAGTTAAGCTGACAGATTGATACTGAACCTAATAACATCTGCAGGGTGAGAGTGAAAGCAAGGAAGCTAAGATTACTTTGTCAAACAATCAGACTGCATTAGTAAGAAAAGGTGTTTCCTACTTAAAAAAGCTAAAGGTTCCAAATAGAGACATATCTGTATTTCTTCACCTAAATTTGAAATAATACACTAAACTTTTTGTTCCTTTATGAACAAATTTAGGCTAAATAGTAGGGGAAAAATATTCCTAGCTATCAACATATTGTTATATTAGTACTTAGCATATGGACTGTAACATCCTCCTGAGGTCTCTACCAGTTCCAGGACTGACTGTATTCACAACATGACACAGACCTTTTCTAAGGCAGTATTGCACTACAAAAGTTTTAGCCTAAGAAAACACATGCTGCACAGAAGATGAGAAGACAGAGAAGCAGCCAGACAAAATATTTTTGTGAACTTCATATTTAAAGTCAATTACTCCCACTGGGGCAGCTGTGCACTATTGCTCCCGGTGAATATTCAGTAAGAAATGAATAGTGATATTCAAAAATGAACTGTGATCAGTCATGTTAAGGTCTGGATAAATATCAATAGCAGCTGCAGGTACGTGACGTTAAAGGCACTTGCTACATCTGAGATATTTAGCATAAGTTTTTCTTCCCTCAACACAAATTCATCAGTGAGTGCAACCAGATTCCTACAGAATATATAATTGTGTATGTGAAACTCGTTTGTTGCTGGAGAACCTACACCATGTCTTAAATGAGAGTGAAAACTTCAAAACAGAGACATGCTGAAGATTTTTGTTAGCAGCAGAAAACAGTTATCCATTAGGGAAGCCAAGGGAAACCCAGAAAAAAAAGAACCCAAAGGAAATTGGCATCTTGCCTTTTAGATGGAAGGCATTTAAAAATAAACTTCAGACAATGGCTCTAACACCTCCCTACTGATTTTTACCAGCCAAGTAACAATTTGCAGTCACAGCTCAAAACTGTGCCTGCAGCTCTGAAATGTCATTATGGAGAACTGTTTAATACTAAAGCAAAGATGACAACTGCATTTGTCTCCACAGGACTGAATTCTACAACAATGGAAGCAGACACTGTGCTCCAGATTCCAGGATCTTATGGACTCCTTTCCATTACAGGGTATGAAACAATGCAAATTAAACACAAAGCTCATAAGCAGAATGTGTTCTACCAGCTACACACTAAAAGTTATTTTCAGCTTCAGAGTTTCAACTACTGTTTCAGCCTTGAGCTTAGGTAGTATGTAAGGTAATGGAGGTTGGCCAACAAGTTACAGAAAGCAAGTTGTCATTTCATTTAAAGCTTCTCCACACAAACAAAATTAAGAGGAGGGAGTGGTCTTCAGACTCTTGTTCATTAGAAATACATCTGGATAGCAAAAGCTGTAATACCAAGTTCTTCTGTAGAATGCAAACAAAAACTATCCAGATCCTGCCATACTAATATTAGTCTCCTTGACTCTGAGTTTGCACTTTTTCTTTTACAAAATTACTGAAGTAATTTTTTTCCAATCTTAAAAGTAAATTGTACTAGAAGAAGGTAGAAAAGTACTACCTAAAGTACTTAGGACATGTTCTGCATGGAATATAAAACAACAAATATCTGTGCACCCTACCAATATTTCTTCATCTTAGTTGAGAGTTATCAGTGATGATTTTTCATTGTCCTATTTAATTGTCCTATTCAGCCTACAATCTTGAATGTGGCAGAATCAGTCAAATATCAAAATTTTTAGTAGCTCTACTGATACAAACCTGGGGATGTTGAGTATAACTTGCTCAGGCAAGGCCATTGGCCGTGATGACACCTCTAGTTCCCAAATTTGTGCTGAAAAGTACACATGCACAGAGGAAACATGCCTTTAATCAGAGCTAGTTAGAAGCTGTAACAGTTCCATAAACTTTCTGGTAAAGAAAGTAAATGCAATTTAGAAAAAAGGTACACACACCAGAAGGGAAATGTACCATATTTTCAGATTATAACCAATAAGAAATTATAATAATGGGAAAGGAACATTTGCTTCTTAACTTACAGCCTTTTCATGTTCAGTGTTGACTTCATAATGTTCAGAAGGTAGCCTGATTTTTACAGCAATCCATACCAGTGATTTTGATGGCAGAGCTGGTAAAGTACTCAAGCTTTCAAAGGTGGGTTGGGAATAGAAATCCGAAGTGCTCACCAATGATTACCAATGATTTTTTCAAGGTTAAAGAAATATTTGAAGTCTTTCTTTTCTGTATCCATAGCTTGAAGCAAAGCTTTTTCTTTCCTATAAATAGAGTTGCATCACTTATGAACTGTAAATGACAGATCAGCTCTTTGAAAGAAGTGTCAGTTGCTGTCTCAACAGTAACAACTGATCATGTTTGCAAGGGCCAGCTCTAGACTTGAACACACTCCATGTCTATAGAATGGACATCACACTGCTGACTCTGGTCCTATGCTCGGACATACAATCCACAAATTGTTAATGGGGGAGTGATTAAGGATCCCACAACAGAAAATGCCCTTGAGTTGTCGCTGAGTAGTGCTCAGAACCTTGTTTAAAATCTTTATAATTAAAGAATTGTAGCATCAGCCTTAACATGCTTAGATTCAGTATCCATGAAACAGAAAAAAACACCCACCAAAGAAAACAGAAGAAAAAAAATTCAAAAAACCTACACAATTGCATTCTCTTTCAAAAGTAAAAAACACAAAAGACCAAGAATATTTCTTTTAAAAACAGCTGGAAGGAACATCTAAGAGAGGTAGAACCTTTCAAGCAGTATGATGTCTATCCAAAGGTGCCTAAAGAGGCTCATGGTGAATGCACACTGACTATTAGGAAGCCATATGACATAGCAAAATTATACCAACATGGCAAAGTCGAAAGCTGATACACATAATTAGTAAATTCAGAAAAATAAAATGCTATCCAAAAACCCCAACCAACCAAGCAAAATCATCAACTCATATAAGTTAAAAAACACCATGGAAACTGCCATGCTGGAGACATCAATGTTGGAAACAATTTTAGAAAAACTAAAAAAACTTGGAGCAAATAACTACATCTGTAGTGTAGCCTCTTGTTTAATATGAGTTTTGTCCCTAAGAATGGGAAAGTGACATGTTTTACGCCAATTTTAAACTAATATTGCAATGGAGACTGCCCACCTTGTGGAAGTGCCAGCCATCTGAAAGGCTGTTTGGCTACTCAGTGCAGACATGTATTGTTTACCCTATTCAACTATGTTCCAGGGAGCCAAACTTCTTGGAAACACCACTTAAATTTGTTTCCTGCCCCAAGGGATCTTGGTTTGCACTCCAGAAGAAATGGGACTGGCAGAATCCTCCATTAAAAATCTGTCTCAGAAAGAGTTAATATCTCACTAACACATAGTTGCTAATCTGAGATCATTTAAGGAAGAGTATGGATCAGAAAACATTCTAGTTTCACAGAGAGAAGCTTTCAATTTTCACTCTGGAGCCTCTAGTGTTCTGTTCCAATATCTAACCTGTTCTGTTTCTCATCAAAACTAGATTTACCAGACATTGTTTTCATCTAGATGGTCTCAATTTTAAGAAGATTGAAATTTTTTTTTGCATTCAAGTGCAATTCGGACCATGAAAGACCAGGTATCCTCAGTTGGCATGGTCTGAAAACATGCAGGATGCTCTCACCATCTGTCAGGCTTTGAATGTCATACTCATTTCCCAGATGTTTTGGGGCACTGGGAGGGCACTTCTGTGCCAAAGATTTAGCAGGAATTATATTCTGTTGTTTAGCTGGCTGGCTGATTTGCTTATTACTTCTCCCTTCAGATGGCTGTTTCTGATTCAAACCATATGCAGCCATTTTTTCAACCACCTTCAGTGTCCTTCTCAAAACTAACTACTCCATAAGGCAAAAAAACCCTGCCATTTATACTGCAGTCCAAACATAAAGCAGAACTGATAACAATATTCACAATACCTCAGGCTATGAATAATGAATTAAAGTTTTGCTAATATTATGTGAAGGCATCTAAAGTCAACTACACCAATTCTGCAAACTGAGTCACTCATTCTAAAGGACTGACCGTTCCACTGTAGATATTAGTTACTTAGAGCTGTGATTTTTTTTACTAGGCTTTTTAAAAACCATAAAATTAAGATGTATATTAATATTATAGAGTGATCAGCAAGAATGGAACTGTGATATATCTGAATTTTAGAAGGTTTCAGCATCAATAGTAGTGAAATTTTTAAGACAGCCA
>VXBC01001445.1:556274-581598 GCA_013399945.1 Ploceus nigricollis | reverse complement strand
ACCTGGCTGGGGGCCTGCGGCAACAAGCTTCTAGGTTGCAGCATAAAAAACTGAATTTAATGTTATTATTGTGAGACTTCCAAAATCCTGCCTGTGTGGTCAAAGATGGAACCTGGTGCACTAGATCCTGAACTGTCTGGGTTCCATTCTTATTGATTTACACAAATCAAAAGACTGAGATCGAAAGGCTCCTCAATGGCTCAAGTAGGTATAGTCAAGATAAAGAAAGAGAATCCTAGTTGCTTGTCCTTCCTGAAATTGATACTAATTTTGGAATGTACTTTACTGTGATGAGATTTCACCCTAATGTGACATCCAGAAACTGAACTTTGATGCCTATCTTGCTTTCCTTTTGATTGCAGAGGGTTTAAGTTTCTAACTCATTTAATTTCTAATTTTGTTGAAGAGTGGAATTTCTGCTTCCTACCTAGATTTCCTAGACTTCTCTTAAAATGTCAATTATTATCCAGCATCTCAGAAACAAACTAGTGGGTATTTAAAACATTTGCCAACAGGAACACCTTAATAAAGAAGTTACACAAAGTACAAGCTCAAGCACTGCCTAATCAGTTTGGATTAAGCACATCAGGATTTATTCACTCAACTGGAAAACTAACATTTGTTCAGCTTAGAAATTCTAACTCTTTGTGCTTACTGGTGCTAAAAATGTGCAGTTATCTCCAGCACAGTGTTTATTCAGTACCTGTGCAAGCATCCACTGCTTGGTTAGATTAAGCTGACAAAATTCCAAAGGTATTTGGAATTCCCAAAGAAAATGTTTAAACAAAAAAATCTTTAATGCTTGGAAGGATACTGTTTTCTTCTCTTCCACATTCTCTGCTGTTAAAATTGGTATGCTTTGACCCAGTTTTGACCCAGTTCTATTTTTTTCTTAAAATATGCCATCAAAGATGAACAATTCAGTTAATAAGTGCTGCTCTTCTTTTACCAGCAACACAACAGCTGTGGGCAAGGCTATTCTACTCAGAAAGAAAACTAAGACAAGCTTTGAGTTACCTTGCCTAGGAGGAAGTCCTGCTGCAGAAGTACAGATTATATATATCCTGGATAAGCTGAAAATCCTGACATGCTGGCTAGCAAAGCATTGTCCTTTATTTAGAGTGTTTCTGAAGAAGGTTGGCTCATTCTGGAGCACGAGAGAAGGTATTTTAGTGTGCAAAAGAGTTAGGTTTTCATTCCCAGGACAACTCTGGTTGTTTCTCACAAAGCTTTCCATAAACAGCAAACTTTTTTGATCTCTTAGTCATAATCTTGCATTGTCACTTACCTGTTTGCCAATAAACAAAATCATGTTTGCAGCAGTTTTTTAATACCTTAGTGTACTCGACTTTTCACTCTTTTAGGAAGACAAATAAGAATCTAACTGTTCTTCTTCCTCTTCCTAATAAAATCAATACTTCTTCCTTAAGTCATCTCATTGATTTCAGCTCTGTTTGGTTTTTGACTGAGATACTGTATTGGGTCATTAATTATATTAGATCTTAAATCTCTTCCTTCTTTTTTCTCTGCATCTTATTCAACTTCAATTTTCACTTGTATTTTTTTAGCTCTATTTCTTTACTCCCTTTTCTATCACTGATAATGTGAAGTTTTTTTATACTGTTGTCTCACATATATTTTCTTGGCATTAGCAAGGACTTTGGTATCAATGTTTTCATCTCCTAGAACTCCCAGCTGGCTCCAATTTCCTTAGTAAGAAGCATAGCTTCTAGAACTACTGCACAAACAAAAGACAATGGATGTACGCAGAGCAGACATTCTTAGGTGATCAAGGTGAATTTCTGTCCTCACACATTCTCTGTCTTCTCTCATTTAGCATAATTTTCTCACTCTGCATCATTTGATGAATTCTTATTTTACTGTCTCCTCAATTAGCCTTTTGCAGCCATCTTGCCAACAGTTCTGCTGTTCACAAGTCTCTGACCCTCCTAATTCTTTCCGTTCTGTTTCATGCAGATTCCTATATGCATTCCTCAGTGTTTGATAGTTTTATTCTGCTTGCTGGATGTCCATCCATCCATCCATCCATCCATCCATCCATCCATCCCTTTGTCAATTTTTGCTCATGCTTTACTAGCAATGGCTTCAGGATGGCAGATTCCCATGATTTTGACTGCATTCCTCTATTCTCTTCATACAGAGAGACCAAAGCAGATAAGACTGGCTATTGAATAAGGCAGGATGAAAACCCATTCCAGCCCAAATTAGTGAATGCTCTGCTTAAGAAGCTGGCTCTTTACCAGTTTCTTTTTTGGCTCAACTAAACTACAAAGCAGAAATCACAGAGATACACGGTACTGACTTTTTTTTTTTTTTGTATGTTGTATAATCTATCATAAGATTCAAATTGTACTGTCTTACACTGCAGAATAATCTGAAATTTTAATGGAAAATACTAGACATAATGCTAGCTGTGATAATGGAAACGTAGCATGAATCTTCAGTGCAATAAAAGTAGTATGTCCACAGATGCAGATAAGGAATATAGCAACTGACTTGTATTATGGTCTCTACACACACAGTGTCAAACTTCTGAAGCTCATTATTTTCTAAGAATCACAGAATCACTGAATATTCTGAGTTGGAAGCAATGCATAAGGATCACTGAAGAAAACTTGTGGTCCAGCACAGCACCATCCCCAAGAATCACATCACATGTCCAAGAACACTGTCCAAATGTCTCTCGAGCTCTTTCAGTCTTGGTGCTGTGACCACTTCCCTGGGGAGCCTCTTCCAGTGCCCAACCAACCTCTGGGTGAAGAACCTTTTCCTAATATCCAACCTAAACCTCCCTCAGCACAGCTTCAGGCCATTCCCTCAGATCATGTCAGTGGTCACCAGAGAGAAGAAATTGGTGTCTGCCCCTCCTGCTCCCCTCATGAGTAAGTTGTAACTGCAATGAGGTTTCTCCAGGTTGAGCAGACCAAGTGACCTCAGCCATTCCTCATACCACTTCCTCTCAAGGCCCTTCACCATTGTCACACTCTTTTGGATGCTCCCTAATAGTTCAATGTCTTTCTTATATTGTGGTGCCCAAAACTGCCCGCAGGACTTGACGTGAGGTCACCCCAGCACAGAGCAGAGTAGGACAATCCCCTCCCTGGCCCAGCTGGTGATGCTGTGCCTGACGCACCCCAGGACAGGGTTGGCCCGACTGGCTGCCAGGGCACTGCTGGCTCAGGTTCTATTTTCCACTGACCAGGACCCCCAATTCCCTTTCCCTGGTACTTGTCTCCAGTCTCTCATTCCCCAGCCTGTCCGTATATCCAGGGTTGCCCCATCCCAGATGCAGAATCCGTTCCCTTGCTGAACTCCATTTAATTTTGGTGACTGCCCAGCCCTCTAATTTGCTGAGGTCTCTCTGCAGAGCCTCCTTGCCTGCTAGGGAGTCAACAACTCCTCCCAGTTTTGTATCATCTACGAACTTGCTTACTATCTCCTCCAGTTGTGCATCCAAGTCATTTATGAAGATGTTGAAGAGCACAGGGCCAAGGATGGAGCCCTGTGGAACCCCACTAGTGACAGGTCACCAGTCTGATATCACCCCATTCACTGTAACCCTTTGTGCTCAATATGAGATCCAGCTGCTCACACATAATACAATGTGTTTATCCAGCTATTTTCCTTCAGATAGTTTGTATATGGACAGTACCATATACCTGTGGAGGTGAAAGTGATGTTAAAGAAAACAGTAAATACTGCCAACTACTTTAAACAAAGTGCTCACAGAAAGCTGAAACTTCACAAAGTCACAAAGGCTGTCTGCATTAGCAAACAATACAAGTGGATCTGTAGATCAAAGCAGTGTGTTCTGAAGCTTCCACATCTCAGCTGTCTGCTTTTTATAGAATTTCATGTCAGACTAGGTTCATTTTGGTCACTTAGAATGAAAGTAGTCATGAATATGGTTTGAAGTTGTCACAAGGCTCAGTTCCTGCTGCTGATGTCTCTAAGAGGCTGCTTTGCATTTGGCATGTGGAATGAACCTCCTAATTTAATTTCCATTGAATGGAGCTTTGTTCTCATGCACCAAAACTGATAACTGAACTAATATTTAACAAATTTATTTTAATCTCGAGAAAACTATACTCACTTTACTTTGACTAGTGGAGTTTTCAGGTAAGTTGTGGTCAGGTATAATTATCTTAAAAGAAACCATCAATCTCTCCAGTTCAGTATCTAGATAAGCACCTGGAAAATACTAAGAGAACCATTTGCAATTCTGACAACTGAAATTCAGGAGGGGTGGGGTGGTGGTGTTTGTTTTATTTGAAAGATTGGTGTAAATTAGTTGACTCTGCATTCAAGAAGTTTGTAAAGTGTCTAAAACTTATTTCACTTTAATAACCCACAGAAAATCAAAGCAAGTAGTAATGCTAGCTAGCATCTTGTTAAACCCTCATCTCTGAGCTCTGATGCTGTTTGTCTTTCATGCACTCCAATGTCTCTCTCTGAGTAGATACTTATGCTCCTTCATTCACAGATGACAGTCCACTTTGAGACACATGAGGTAATTTATAAATTAATACAGAAAAACTCAAAACGACACTTAACAGCAATAGCTCCACTTACACAGTCCCTGCAGCAAAAAAATTTGGAAGCAGCATGGGAAAGCCAATGCAATCATTGTGGTATTATAAATTATTCACAATATTGTGAAACACAAACATGTTACACTATATTGGAAAATAAATGGTTTTATAAAGCAGACAAAGGTGGATAAAAAAGGTTTTATGCAAGATCAAGATTACAACTGGAACCATCAGTTATTCCTTGGGTTTGTGTTTTTGAACCAGCAGAAATTGCATTTCTTCTCGCAGCCTTTTTTTCTTTTTTTTTTCTTTTTTTGGACAGGATATGTACCAATGGAAAGTCTGATCAACTTTAGAAAACAAATCGTTTTGTGTGGCTGCTAGTGATATTCACTGGCCAATTTTTAAGAGAGGTTAGTGAAATTTTGGGAGCCAAAAGGTAATCATTATTTTTTAAAAGTTCTAATTAAGATGTCAGACTGGGGAGTGGAATGTATTTAGAATCCCATGTAATTTGATTGTGTTGGCCTATTTAGATAAATTGCTTTGGAAAGACAAATAAACCAGCTACTTCAAATGTCCAAGAGGGCCAGGCTTCATTCCAGTGTTTCAAGCAATGACTGAAGCAATAGCCTTTTGTAACTATCATCCAGTCCAATAATAGATATACAAGTGTCAAAATCTGATAGAAAGAATGATACAAGAACCTGGAGCAACATCACTAATAGAATAAACAGTACAAAGTGTTATTTAACTGCAAAAGCTCAGCTTTTTTTTTGCCTTTGAACTGCAGACCTTTGGAGACCATATTAAAGGAAATGAACACCCAGAGTTTGAAACATCTGAAGCTGAGACATTGTCCCACATAAACCCATGGGATTATTTGGGTTTGTTTAGTTCCATTCACTAGATGTGCTAAATCTGTATGACAAACCCAATATTTAGAACATATTAATACTGTGCTATCAGTAACCTGAAGCTCTAAAATCCATACCACTATCCTTGAAAACCAACACAGAGTCTGTCCCTGTAATGTAGCCTTTTTATTAATCTGCACCACAAACAATGTTACACACACTCTGTTGCCTTTTCCATTCATCAACAGGGAGAGGCAAGGGTGGCAAGGGTTAGAAAAGGATTTTGTTTTCCAGAGGTAGCTTTGTAGTTTCTTGTCCTTCCCTGCATCATTGTAGGGTAGGTTTAGGCATGGACATCTTTCCCAGGAGGAGGCCAATGGGCTTCTTGGTAGTTTATCCCAATGGCACACTTTTGGTGCTCTTGAAGCAGCTTTTTTTTTCTGATTGCTGACTTTCATCTGCTGCACCTATGCAAAGGGCAGGATTTTTTTTTAATCCTCATGATCCTATGATTTAAACGCTTGGTAGTGCTTTAGATTTGTGTTTTCAGACTTTTGTGCTGTTGATCTCAACCCAGTTTCTCCTGCCCTTTGCATCTCATGTGACACAATCACAGCTCAGTTTCAGGAGCTTACAAGGGAAACTGTGAAGTTGCCAGAACAGATGAAACAAAACTTCCTCTCTGAGCTGGGGGCACAGCAAACACAGTAGTGCTCTGTAGCACTTTGGCACAGCAGCAGGGGTGTGCTGCCTCCCCAGGCACCCTTCCTGTTCTCAGGCTGTACCAGGGTAGCGGGACACTCAATTACTGTCATGCCAGGCAGCCCCAAGGAGGATAAGAAAGGTATCTGCTCTTACTTGGGCAGACCTTGATCATCCCCTTGATTTGTTTTGTTTGTTTGTATTTTTTTTTGCTGCTGCTGTTTTTAAGTGAGGAGAGAACAGTTTTCCTAGCTGGAAGGTGAACAAAAGAGAAGCAATTTTGCATGTCTTTGCAGCTGAAGTACCTGTTCCAACACAGCCTGGAAATTTTTTGGGTGGGGTAATTTACACTCAATTTCTGTCCCCTCATTGGCATCTGAGTTTCCAGAGCTTAATGAAACAGTTATATTGAATTTTAACCTATTATTCATCTCTGCCTTTCTTCAAAGACAACAGGGAGAATAAGGCAATATTTACTGAAAAAAAAAAAAAACCTGAACAAGTTTCTGCAACCATTAATTTTATGCTGGTACCTGAAGTACTAAATCAACTCAACTTCCAATTCATTAATCAGGTTTAAAGCAATAGCAGCAGAGTGCTATGGCACAAACCTGAATAATCCCAAAGCCTTGGGGAACTGCAGTTCACATGACAGGCATGTATAGCAGCTCTCAGCCAGGACAGCAAGCAAATTATGTGAAATATTAGATACAGAGTAGGCCCTGGCATGGCCTACTTCCCTGGCATGTTATTTTACATAATTAAATTCTTCATATTTCTTTTCTTTCCTTAAATAGCAAAGAAGGTTGGGAGCAGTATGGATGCTTCCTGACAGCTGTAAACAATCACAGGCTCCTGCCTTTTGTAGTGTTTTTTCTTTTCCTTCCATAACTCATGCATTTGCTTTTAAGGTCTTCCTGTGTTGATTTATTCCCTCAACTGATATCTAATTCTCCTCTGTGCTTGACACGGCTGTTACTCTCAATTGCTCACTTACATAAACTGAGCAAAGCAAAATCTAGAGACACAATTCAAGGCTCCTGCCAGTTTTAAAAAAATGCAAAACTGGAGAATAGAATGATATCTTACATTTTGTAATGAAAAAAGCACCACTGTGCTCTTTTTCTGTTTAGCCTACTAACAAAGACAACTTGTTAGATTATTTAATGTCATTTTTAGTGTAGATAAAGACCTTTACCCATAAATACCTAAATAGATTACTGCAGAGTCTTTCAGATAATGCAAGGAGACTGGGGACCAGGACTCTTTCTGGTTTAGCCACAAGTTTGCAGCTTTGGCCAAGACACTCTTCATACCTGGAAATAAAAATGAAAATTCAAAGTAGATATAACTCCTTATCTACTATGAGAAACAAGAGGGACGGTTTAATTACAGATTTGGCACGTAGGAAGAAAAGGTACAGAATAACTACGAATAGTAAAACATTTTGCAGAAGTACCAGCTCACTCATGCCATTCACTGTGCAAGGGGCCATTATTCTCAAGCATAATACTAATTATTTTATTTACCAACCATCTCCATTGCATCCACAGTGTTTGGCATGTAGCATTAACAATATAATAAATAATAATTAAAACTTCATCAAATGCACAATAGAGAAGGCAAGCAAACACTAAATAGAGTAATGGAGCATTGAAAAGTAGGCTTTTACATCTCATCCCCCGTGTAGCTTCCAGCATCCTGCTGTGACATTGTTTCAGTACTGAAACAAATGGAAGAACAACCCCTGTTGAGTCACCCACATCAGTCCTTCTGGCACCGCGGCAGATACCGCTGTCAGCACTGACTTCACTGAAGAACAGCCCCTCCCTGCAATAACATCTCTACTGCCTGTAGCACACGCACAGCTAGAAGTAGGTCAAGACTCCAGGGGTCATAGGAATTGTTAAGCAGAAACCCTCCTATATTCCACAAAACAATGGACTTCCCCAGAACCATTAAGTTTGAAAAAACATGGATCCTTCCAGAAAACACTTCCAGATAGGCAGAGATGAGAACTGATTTAAGAGCCCGGTTGTGTGCAGCAGTGGCTACTATTCTGCAGATTAAATTTTGTGTGTGCCTGAAAAAAATTTTAGGTTTGTGTGCACTCTGTACTATCTCACAAAGGGTAATTCCTTTCATGCATCTAACAGAGAAGAAGTTTCCTTCCTAGCTGCAGAAAAGCAGCAGCCTCCCCACACATGTCTAACCAGAAAAACAGAACAAAATTGCAAGTTTTGGTTTAGGAGGTTTCTGAGATACAGTTTGCCAGAAGCTGGGAGAATAGTTTGAGGAGGCAGTGCCAGATACTTGCCTAAACTCTTGCCTAGCAATTTATTCCTTACCCATGTTGGAGACAGGACACTGAGCTAGATGGCCCTTTGCTACAGAGCAATACAGAGTAACACACACTTGAACTTTGAAATTAGCAAATTAGCTCTGAAAAGCTGTGAATTAAACTTTTTATCTTAAATCACACTAAATATGATATTTACCATCTAGGAGACTGCAGAAACACCTTGTAACACAGTATGTTCTGAATAGGATTGAACAGGATTGGACTGTATGATCTTGAAGATCTTTTCCAACTTTAAAAATTCTATGATTCCTAATGATCCTGTGTTAGAGCAGTCTGCTGAGATCCAACAAAAGATTACATAGGCTTTGAATTTCAGTATAAAAAACCAATCCAATATGAAACAATAATCTTCTACTGCGAGATAAAAATACACAGATTTATTAGTCTATACCTGATTAGTCTAGACTACGTGAGGGAACAGGGAACATCAATTCTTCACAACTTCATTCAGAAACTCCACTTTGAAGAAAGCAGTTTTGCTCTGCCCCAGGTATCTTCTGTCCATCCATTCCCTTTGGATCAAAATGAGCTAGTCTCATTTATTTTATTAGCCAGTCTTATCCGTTCAGCAGAACAGCCCTGGTTTCTCAGAAAAAAAAAGGTGTTCTCTTGAAACTAGGTTGTGCCTAAGGGACATCAAAAGTCACAGAATCTGTTTCTGTGCCTCCATCAAAAGTCACAGAATCTGTTTTACATGTTGTCTTCAAAATGCTGTACAATAAAACCAGAAAATTCCAACCTCTGTTGAGTAGTTAACAACTCCAACACATCTTTCTTCCTTGTTAAAAAATTCCCATCCAGATGGGATCCTTGCTGCTAAAGCACTTGCAACATATCAGGCAGCCACAGCAGAAACTGACGAGGAAAGAAACAATTTAAATCTCTGATTTTCCACATTATTTTTAGAAGAGCACTTTTCATGATAAAAGAAGGGTCTTCAGAAGACAGAATTCTCTTATTTCACTAAGAATTAGGTCACTTGAATTGGAAACTTGCAGGAGGCATATTCAGAAAGCTGACCACATCCACACTGCATGATTATGTCACAGAACTCTGCTAAAGAATCTTACAGATGATAAAACTCATAAAAGTTCTAAAAGTATCAGCACAAATTCATGGCAGCAAAACGAAACCTCAAGGCTATCATTAACTAGGAGACTATCACCACAGGTTCAGGAATTCCATGAAACAAAAATTGTTACATGTTGGAAACATACCCTTAAAAACCCACATCATATATTATCAAAATTCTCAATACTTTCTTGATATCTGGAGACAGAATTCTAGATTAGATGAAATTTTGTTTGAAATAGTACCACTGTTCCTGGGTTTACATATCCCAAAAAATAATTTGCATTCAGGTACTTTTCCTTTTTAACAGAGCATTTGCATGTTAGGCAGTTTCTTCTGAGCTCTGTTCTTGCCAATAAAGTATTGGGAAAGTTGGCTAAATCAGGGGTTACTGCCAGCCAGTGACATCTGCAGCCATAGCCTCAAGATACTTCAACTTGGCAGTACTGGAATATGTGGAATGGCTGGAAAAGAGCAAGAAAGGTTTCCTTCATGAGTCTAACTGGAAAGATCCCAAAGGAGATGGAAGATATAATTTGCCCTAGGAAGGACTAGGAAGAAGCTTCCTTACTGGACAATTATGTGCACATTAAGAAAGGACGTGACATCAAGAAGAAGAAAAATCTCTAGTCAACTTGTGACTAATTAACAGCCTTCTGGTAGAAGACCAGAGTAGCTGTTTCCTCCAAGGACAGAGGCTGGAGATAAAAACAGGAAACAGGAAGGACAATTAGGGGACAGACTAGAATAGCTACCAGGGAATGAACAGGAACAAAAAAATAAGTGGACAGGTGCATGTAAATAGTCCTGCTGAGCAGAAGGCTTCTGTAATTGTGAGAGAAATGTTAAAGGTTAAAAGACTTAAACAATTGGATGTTTGCAAAAGCAGCAGGTGCTGTGCTAAGGCCAGGTTTGCACCCCCCAACCAAATAGGAGAAGAGTTTTTGTGTGTTGTGGCAAAACCTCAGATCTGCATAAGAACAGCCCAGCTGCAGAGAGGATGATCACAACAAACGAACCTTTGCTCAGCAACAAGCTGGGATTTGAGCCAGGTAAGTGAACAGGTTGATAAGCAGCAGATCCTTCCAGGTGGGAAAATGCTTTTTATCATGTCAATGTCCTCCTTCCCCATGAGGCTCAGGCATAAAACTTCCTTCCCCATGGGGCTGAGGTGTAAAATTTCCCTCCCCCCACCTCTGGGGAGGCACTGGGACATCTACACAGAAGTCTGAAGGTGTTCATACTTCCTGATAAGGCACAACTGGCTCAATTATGCAGGTGTGAGAAACAGCCATCATGTCTTAGAAGGGATCATCAACCACCAAAGACCCCTGAAGCGCCTCCAACTCATTTCTGGGGCCTTCCACCAGAGAATTAAGCATGATCCATAGTGTTGCATCAGACAGTGTAAAATTCCCCCACCAAGGCAGGTACCTGAGTGTTCCTATCTGAACCTGAATGTACTGAACTTTTGAAACCATTGAACTTCTTGTTTTACAGGCTCACCCCACTCCCAATGGGTCAAGACAGTGACCATCACTTTGACCTACAGACATCTAAATTGCATCAGTTAAACCCAGAGGTTCCTCTCACACTTGTCTACTCCTGTCCTTTCTACTTTTCTCTTTTCCTTATGTGCTATCTTTATACTTTTATACTGTTATATTACTATAGACAATAATCAAATGGCTACCTACCTCCTTTCCACTCCAACCAAAATGCACCAAAATATACAGATACAGATATATAAATATAGATATAGATGTATATACACACACACACACACACACACACTACACAGGTCTTTCAGTGTCCTTTCACTCTAATGCACCCCAACAGATCTATTAACAAGGACCTCAGTTACCCTGCCTCAGGGGTGGGTCCTAACGATGTTTAAGCAAAACAGAGGAAGATTAAAAGTATTTGTAAAAAATTTTTCTCCTGCTCACAAATGAGTCCTTTCTTTCAGGCTTGGTCTTAGATCAACAACATGATGGTTTTCTGAGATACAGCCAATGATGCACAGTGCCTCCTAGGTCCCCAGGAATTATTATTTCAATCACTGCTCAGGTATGGCTTTGTTATCTGTTCTCTCTTCTCTGCAATGTCCTATTTTCACCTAATTCTAAGTTCTTCCTGTCCAAGTGCCCCATCTCACATATTGAAAATTTTTCTGCCTAAGCACATTCAGTAACTCCTCAGGGAGAAGTCATCTTCCTGCCTTTTTTCAAAGGCTCCTGACCCCATCAGCCTCAAACAAATAACGCAAATGTGACTCATTGCATGGGGATTACAAGACAAAAGGATTTGGGAAATGGGAGGTTGTATATGCCCTGAGGGGAAGATCAACAGAAGGGATGTCAAGGGAACAACTCTCAGGAACTCTGATAAAATTACTAAAAACCTGGCTACAAAATCTGAAAATATATTCTCCTAGCCTACATTATGCTAGCAAATTTTGCTATTTTGGTGTATGTCTGTATCCACCTGTATTTAGTGGACATTTTAAAAGTTGAGTTTATTCTATTTCTACCACAAAACAGAGTTTACAATAAACAAAGAGAAATAACACTGCATTTCTACATGGGATATATGTGGGAGAATGTTTGGGACCATCTCTTAGTAAAGTCATAGTATAGTTTTTTCCAAAGAACTGTAAGGAAATCATAAGCTGCCCTCTGTCATTGTTGTTGGTTGCAGGTCTGTGCTAGATTCAGTGTTAGATATATCATTGCCTGTTTGGAAGTTTTGTCACAAAACTGACTATTGAAAATTACTATCTAAAACTGACGGTGGCTTGCACTTTGCTGCACACAGACTGCTTCAAAATTCTCAGGTCCTGAGATAAAATCCAAATTGAAATTTTCAGCATTGTCTATTGCTCTTATTCAACAGTTTTGGGGAATCTTTTGTAGACCCAGTCTTGTACTCTGGTTTAGTTCCTATCAGAATGTGAGGCACCAGGAGGTGCACAGGGTCAGGCCAGGAAGAACCATCACTTGATAGTTCAGTGGGTTCCTGGCTTATAAAACAACCATAAGTTAAGGTCCACACTGCTGAGGGCCAGCTGGGACTTTTATCTGAGATCACAGCAAATACATTTTTCTGACACTACAACTAAAATTCCTATGAAACCAATTTGTCCACTCTTTTTATTAACCTACTTTCCTTACTCATTGAGAAGTGTTGTTTGAGCTGCAGTGGCATCCATTGCCGAGAGCATTAGAGATGTTGACTGACCTGTCCTCATAGGCATCCTGTTTCCTGTAGAACCATTGATGCTTCCAGCAGTTTTCAGGCAGCATTTTCCAGACAATAATATGTACTGCTTTTAAAATTCTACTTAAGGAACACATTCGGAAGGTATCCAAAAGGAAACTGGAATATACTACTTGTTTTCACTTGTAAAGGAGCCTGTAGGGTATTTATCTACATCACAAGAGCTCAATTGCCAGGGCCAAGGCTAAGCCCTTCAGTAATGGTGGTAGAGCCTCTGGGACAGCAGATTTAAGGAGGCAAAAGTGTGCAACAGCTGCTGGAAGAGAGGAATAATCATGTGTGAAAGAAACAACTCTGTTATCATCAGTGAAAACAATGGTCCAAAGAAAAGTAAGTTTGTCATAAACAACTGCAGATGAGAAAAATATGTAAAATACATGCAAAACCACTCAATTTCTAAAGGCAAGGGAATATGTAATTGAGGAAAATGAAATTAGTAAAATAATTACAGGCTTTCAATAACTGATTTCTCAGTATATAAAGAAACTATATTTTGGCCAGCTTGTTGTGAGAAACCAGAATAAGAAAACTGCATTATATGGAATTATGCAATATCTTTTGGTTTGGTTTTGTTTTACTTTGTATCTTAAAATACAACGCAAGGCTTTGTTTTCCATTAAATGCTTCCATAGAAATTTAGCTGTGTGGAACTTCCCACCAACAATGATTTTTGTTTCATTAAATACTGCCATGACTCAATCTCTTTGCTTGTTTAACTGCATCCCATTTCACTGCCTCCAGGGGTGTCTCCATTTACGGTAATAAAGAATTTACCCTGGAATCCAGATAAAGCACACATGGACAGACCCCACTCTGTGAGTGGACATGGTGCCTATACTGCAAGTAATAAGCATCTAAGGCAGATGCCTGAGTCCACTTTTTACTAAATGGAGATTTAAACGATACAGTCAGAGCACTTCACTGCAATTTGATCAAACCCTGACTGCTTACTTTGGGCTGAGATGAAGGATGCTACAGATCCTGTTGACTACAAAGCAGGTTCATTTAGATGGAGGCATGTGTGCTGTCCACACTCAAGTGCAATCAGATGAATCTTGTTCACACTCCCTAAGACACTACAGGCACAACAGCCTGTCCTAATTAAGGGCACTTCTGGAAACACTGTCAGTAATGGCCAATGTAAAGACCCACTCCTATTGTAACACCATAATACATTGCCAGATTTTTGGGTCCTTAATAGCATACAAATCTTTGACCTAAATAAGTATTTTGAATACAAACTTTTGAAGAAAACTACTTATTCTCATAATGAAACTATAATCTTAGTTTTTAAACAAATATTACAGTAGGAGAAAGAAAACAAAATAAAAAATCTAATTGCTCCTAGAGACAAGAAGAAAACTGGGCAATGTAATTCCATATCACACATCTATATTTCACAAAACTAAAAAAGATCAATTACATAAAACAGGCCTTTACATAAGTTTGGCAATGAATAGGCAAATGAATACAGATGCTATGCATTGCTTGGAAAAATAATTTATTATGTTAGTTTACAAAAATTACAAGTTTTTATGTTATACTTTAAATTACAAGTACAGCTAGCAACTCTGACCCTGCAAATGTACCAGCTATCTCCTGAGGAGGCAATGAAGACTTGCAACCCTGCCTTCAGGAACTGCTTGGAGTAAGTCCCAAGTCAGCAAAAGTGCAATGTAGTTTGACATTTCTGTTACTGCCTCATTGGCTAACATTTTATAGTCTAATTGCAGAAAGTAGGTACAAATGTTGACGTTAAATTAACATATGAACTTTCCTAGTAGAGCCTTAACCAAACTTAAACATACCTGCAGACTGTGCCAAGCTTTCAGTTTGCAGCAATATACTCAGAGCACAAAAGACAGCTTTCATATACTTCATACTGCAATCACTTGACAAGATCTCAGCACTTAGTACTTTGATTGGTACTTAGGCCTTATGCATGAGATTTTATTCTGGCTTCATATTGGTATAAATCAGGCACAGGCGTTCTGAAGTCAGAGCAGCAACTCAACAATAAAATTGGTGTTCTGGTGTGACATGAGTCACAGCTCACGTGTAACCAAGTACCTCAAATTTCACAGGTTGGTAAGGACTTGTGCATCAAACCAACATGGGAACAGTTCTTCCTTTTATACTTCTACAATGCATTGTTCCTAAACCTGCATGAGGTGTTCTGAAAATCCAGCCTGTAGACTTACTTTTATGTGCATCCATGCGGTTTACAGAAAGTAATAGTCAAGCAATAGTTTGGCTGAACTTGATCTAAAGGGTCTTTTCCAACCTAAATGATTCTAGATTTTTTTAAAATTCATTACATACTTCTCAATATAGTCAAGTTGAACATTTTTCCTCCTTGAAGATGGCAGATAATGGAAAAAGTGGACTGCAAATACCTTGTGAAGGTATCTTGGAACTAAAATATCATAGGAAAAAAAGTAAAACTGGTTTTATTTGGTGAGTCTTTTGTTAAAAAAGAATACCAACAGTACTGGAATTTAGATGTAAGTTACAATTAGCTTCTCCCTACACATATAAAAATCCCCATTTTGGGTACTCATTGAATTACTAGATCAGTTGAAAAACTGATATGAAACAAAACATTTAGTCACAAGTGTGAAATACAATTGATACATATTAACAGATGAACCATCTCTCCTTGGAGATGGCTTCATTACTTTGAAAAAACTGCAGTAGACCACATAAAAGTGGAACAAAGAGATGCAACATTTCAAAATTTTTCAGATTTCATAAGCTTGGATTGATGTTATTCAGAACTACTATGGTTTTCATTATATAATTAACTTTGATTTAGTCTTCTTGAAAAAAATACAGGAACCTAAATGAACTCAAAATCTCATTTCTTAGATTCTGAAAAAAATTAAAATATAAAAATGAGATAGTGTCAAATTATTCCAAGTGTTTTGGAGTGTGCTATCATATGATTTTTATAAGATCATGTATTTTTTGGCAAGCATTTGTTGTTCATCAGAACAACACATATTGCAGACTTGAAGACCTTCAGAATGCAATGAAAAAATAGACAAAGAAAATATTTCTCTCCCCTTTTCTAAAACTCAGCACAAAATTGTAACTCCACTGATACTACAGACAAGGCCTCTGCTAGCTTTACTGCAGTCAGGATTTCAAAGCATAAAAGGCAATCTTTCATTTTGAGCAGTAAAATTTTACACTATATGAACATGTTTATACATTCAATGTCTATAAGAAGGGTCTATAATTACGTGGACAGGATATACCTGATGCCTACACAGCTATTAGAAGCCTGAACATACCTTTATGTTTCAGACATCAAGTGTGAAGGAAACTGCAATAGTTCTGGTTACTACAGTAAGGTGAATCTCAATATGTACAAAGAGCTGGACTCCTTGCTAAACATTCAAGGACTTTATCTCAAGAAATAATTCAATGTTGAGGAATTTCATTCCACTATGCCTATTTCTATCACATTAACCAATACAATAAGGTTTAGAAGTATTAAACAGACCTTTCTGACTTCATACCAGCACAGAAACATTTCACATCCATATTATTTGCTGAAATTCTGCAGATTCCTTATACTATATTGCAGTGACAATAGTTGACTGCTGATTATGATGTCATATATTCAGTGTCACATGTATGAATTGCCTGGGCAATCTTAGTTTTGGAATGTCCCAACCAAATGCTACTTCACAAGAATAATTTTGCTCCAGTTTTAGGACACTAACTGCAAAAAACTACTGTATTTCATTCAAATTAAATGAAAACAAAAGATCTGGAGGAAAGTGACTCATGTATCAACTAAATTAGGAGTGCTTGTAATGAAGTATCAGAATTAGATGGTTATTTGGTTTTTTTTAGCTAATCTCAAATTAAATAGAAACTGGCAGGGTGAAATGGTGAAACATGTTCCAGAAATCAAAAGAGAATAACATATTTTCTTCTTATATGCCCCAAGGGAAAAAAAACCCCAGAATATCAGCATTTGCAAATAAGCACATACAGAAATGTCAGCCTTAAAAGTGATACACCTTCAAAACCTCAGTAATACACTGTTATTGTATTGACACCCTCCCCTACAATTCAAGTATTTTTCTATTTGTTGCTTTCTTCTGGTAATGTAATACCACAGCAGCAACTTGAACATTTGGCCTATTTGTTAAAATACACTGCAAGAGCCTGTACTCCTTCTGCAGCACATCAGCTGCCTCCAGTGGAATTATTTCAACTTTGCTACCCAGTGCAGAGCACACATAACAGACTTACCCTAAGTACGGAACATACTTAAGTCTAAATCAAAGTGAGCAAGTCTCACACGTTAAGAGATGATACGAAGTGGGTTGATGTCTGTTGATGCACATATTCAGGAGCTTCATTTTAGTCTGTCACTCTACTGAAATTTAAGCAATTTACTCATGTTCTGGAAAAATGAAGTGTTTCTTATCTTTGATACTTAATTTTTTCATATTTGCAGAGATTTTTGACTATCATATAAAATAATTTGTCTCACTTTTAAAAAATTTTTAGATTAGATTTTTGTTAATTTATAGACCTCTAATTGATCAGTGGACAACATACTAATGGATTCACATTCCATGGCTAGCAAGCCTCCCCGCTGATGTAGCTCATACTGAACAAAGGTTTCTGCATCTTCCAGCTTTATGACTGCACTGGAGACTGCTCCAGTGAAGACAAAACAAACAACTCCAAGGTTTCTGATGGACTTGTTGACATTCTGTTAGTCAAAACATGTAACAAAAGTTCTGCCAGCTCCATGATGTCTTCATGGTTGCAGCTGTTTGAGTGAAATGGTGCTGTCAGTGCTGCACGCAGCAGTGAAAGCCTCAATAAAAATGGTACACGCGTTGAGCTGCCTACACCAAACAGCCACAGATGCAAACTGTCCTCTTGGCCACCAGCAAAACACAGCTCATCTCCATCACTTTCCACACTAAGTAAAAAACTGTATCACTGGTGATTTCTCTGAAGAGCCTCATGCCAGAAACATAAATTGGGCTGTTTCCCAGTTCCATGCTTATTTAACAGTGTGAGTGACACAGAAATCCTTTTGATCACATTTAGCAAATTTCAGTATCACTTTTCAAAAATATTTTAGGTGTCAGCAACTGTTTATAAGGATGATTTGATATTAACACACTGAAGAAATACACTTTAATATGAGTATTTTCAGTTCTAGACTAAGCACTTAGACAGATGTCCTAAATTTGTTGTAGTCTAATTTTTTGCCTTGAATCAATAATATTTCAGGGTTATTGCAGCAAAGTCTATCCTTTACCATTTCCTTCTACAAACTGATAGTAGAATCAATGCTGGCAATCAGAAAATCTAGACGAATGTAGTAAGAGACATTTACTTTGGCCTGTGGAATAATCTTTAAAATTAGACAGCATGTGACCTGATGTTAGTCCATTTCCTATGTAGCTTTTATTTTAGTAAAAAAATAAGAGTGTCAAAGTTCATTTGAAAAGAGCTTGTAAGAAACAATTGCCATCAACACTAATGTAATTCCATGGGAACATAAACTACCAAAATTATTGACAGTGGGTAGGTGAAGAAATGATGGTATGTCTTCTGACACAGTAGTGCACTGTAGATGGCAGATGAGAAAAGCAGTCTAACATCAAAACAACTCTGGTCTGAATAGAGATGAAAATAACAGACTACTCAAGAACAACTGTTGTACTTATTCACTCAAAACACCTATCAAGGAGCCATGTCCCTAAAAACAGATAGGAAAATTATTCTAAAAGAGGTATCTCTATGCAGTTCTTGTTTTTAAATGTAATAATTTAACAAAAACATGTTAACAACCATGTTCCAAAAATATTTAGTTCCAAATAGCACCCGGTAGATTCCCAAATAAAAAGACTAGAAATTTTAAAATATCATCACTGCATATTCTCACACTACAGATTTTGTCATTATTAGGGGAAGAGAAAAAAAAATCTCATTATTTCAGCCAGAAAAATGATAGAACTGCAACTTCAGCTCTAGAAACAGGAGAGCTATTGTTGTTAGCACAAATGATAAAAGTCGGATGTTGCTGGATTTTAACCACAGCGATATCCTTCATTTTTGCTGTCAACATTCCCAGAAGCATTGCAGATTTTTGAATGACTTGGTTATTGGATTCTGCTATGTTGTACTCTCGTACAGAGCACTAAAATATTCTTCAGATTTAAAATCTAATTTAGTTATTTACATAGAAAAGCAAATAAGGTCATATTCACAGCAGCTCAGACATGCTTACAGTAAAGAGTTGAGTTGTGCTAGAGTAGAAAGTACTTAAGCATGAAACAAAAATTATCCAAGATGGAATTTGATTTAGGGATCACTTTCATTCAGATGTAAATATTAGCTATAAGGCAGTTTTTAAGCTAAGGCAACAAGAATAAAAGTGTTCTGAAATTTTAATTTAATCATGAATTGCTTTCCATCCCTTCTACTGTTAGTTTTCCTCTACAACTGCTTCTAAATTCTACCATTACATCAAAATCACAGGACTTTGCGTAATGTCCTCCTGCACATCCATTTTTGACAAGGCTCTGTCGTCAGATATTGACCTGCAGCTCACATTAACTTCAGTATCAATTACTTCTGTGGGGTGACAAGGGCTTAGTGAGAGATACATTTGTTACTAACACACTGCAGACACAAGGAGTTTAACATAGGTACTGTAAAATTTGACTGTAACAAGCAGTGCCACAAAAATTTTATTGAAAAATTTTTTCTGCATGTTATAGATATGAGAACACATCCAGGTTGCAGACTTCTCATTTTTAGCCATAAAAATTATAATCAGTGTAACAAAAATACCTACTGATTTCCTTTCAGAGTAATACTGGCATTTTCATTCATGAAAAACCATTCCGTGCTACCCAGTGCAGAGACTATGCCTTGCAAACCAGAGATGAATTGATATGTAGATTCCTTAGCTCAGAAATGGATTTTAGAATAGTAGTTTCTTTGTTGCATAGGTTTTTCATATATTTTCTTTATTTACTTTGCTGTAATAGTTAGTAAAAATGTGGCTGAGCTTTGAATATCCAAGGAGTACTTTCACCATCACTGAAGACTGGTTTCCATCAAAAATTTGAGAAGTAAATGTAAGAAAATTGCTTTGTTTTGCACTGTAAAATTTTATTTTTTATTTTTATTTTGACACTTCTTCTTAGGATGACATAATTACACAATAAAAATAAATTATTTTGTCTATTTAGTAAATATAATCAAAAGTAATTAAGTACTCCCAAGTCTGCTGTAAAACATTAAGAACTGAAGGGCATAAAATTTATAGCTTATTCATGTGACAGCTATTTGATGCTAAAATAGAGGGCCAATGCATTTTTGAAAGCATAAATTGAAGCACTGTATTTCAGTACAGCATTAAAAAAAAGAGAATGCCTGATACTAGCTTATAAAATCTGTATGTATTTAGTATATATATAAAAAATTGCCTCATTTACCAAAAGCTAAACAGAACAAAAGATTTAAACCATCGTTTTCTGTGTATCCAATATCACATTTTTGATTATTGAAAACCACTGCTTTGGGTAAGAATTGAGTAACAGGTCATTAAGGGGTTAAACTATTAAAAAAAAAAAATCTGGCTACCAGAAGGGACAGCAATTTTTAAGATGTGAAATATACAAAAGGTTTTATTTAAAAATTATCTGCTTTTCTACTTTAAAAACTGAAACTGTGCAGAAGAATATTATTTCAGACCAATATGGAAAAAATATTATTTCTTAAACCACAAAGGGACAGTTTCACATAATGTCATGAACGGAACTTTAGCCTTCAGTAAAGAGGAAACAAAATTCACTTTGTAATATGAACCTCTATCAAAGGTGGAAGAGAGACAAATATTACATGCTATCTAGACTGCCATGCCAAGAGGGTAAATTTAAGAAAGAATTTCCTGGCTTTGGAGTCCACAAGTCTACTCAGTAAGAATTTTTTTTGTGTGTGTGTGTGTGCGTGTGTGGTTTGACGTCTCTTCTGTTCTTCCACCCCTTTTAGAAAATTTTATAAAAGGATATAAAACTGATGAAAACCCAGTCACATGGGCAATGGCAAATATATTAAGCACTGAACATACTTAAATTTTAAAGCCAAAATTGTTCACCCAGTAGTAATTTCTGTCCTATACAGTACAGAAGTCAATTCAATACTTGATATAATAGTGAGGGAGATCAGACTGCTTATCCTTAGTTTTCTAACAATATAAAGCAGTAGTGATCCTGTTTTAAGAAGACATACTTCAGATTTCTAAGTTACCAGTCAGGAAAAAATGTATAAATACATCAAATGGTAAATTTTTTACAAATTCCTTAGGACAAAGAGAGGACATTATATTTCTGGTATTACTTCTCAGCTAAGACTCTCAAAGGCCCATTTATTTACCTACTTTCATGTCACAAAAACATTTAAATTTTGGTAAAACAGTTAGGGTATACATTTATCCATCAGCAATCCATGCACCAGACCTCACTACCACATAAGGTGTTTTGAGAACGTGATTTACTGCTTAATAATATATTTTAAAGTGATCTTTCTATGTTTTGGCCATAATTTGTAGGTACCATAAAGTCCGCAAGCTGGTGACATTTCGTTTTGGAATTTTTTAAGTTTCAGCAGACCAAACCAGTTAAAATATTTTAAATGCCATATTTCCACCTCTGCTCTGATCTAATAAAAAAATAAATTACAAATGTTGGATCCACTTAAAGTAAGTTTAGTTTATCGTAGCTGTGGCTTGAACTAAACACTGTTTCATGACATCAACACTCTCTATTGAGAGCAGAAGTTTATTTGTTGGTTTTTTTTCTTGTTCTTGTCATGGCCATTAAGATCAGAACAGAGGGATGTGCCTGTTTTGTTTTCTTGACCCTCTGAAAGAGCAGATGTGCCAGAAGTCTGCAAAAAGTCAATGTCAGTGCTACCATGCACAGCACAATACACAACAAAAGGTAAAGAAAACTTTTTAACCATGTCAGATTTTTTTTTTAGTTTTAAGTAATTTAAGTTCATGGAAAATGAACAGAGAATAAACTCAATCTTTTTCTCATTTCTTTGTCTGATTTTGATGTTCTCAGCATGTTGTTCTGTTTGAAACAGGTTGAACACAAGGTGATTGTCAAGGAAGTGCACTGTCCAGAGCACCCACTGGGACTACAGAACACTTCATCAGAGTATTGGGGGAAAAAAAAAAAAGAGTCCTCTTTTGAGATGGCACATGGCCTGTGAATTATACCTGAGACATCTACAGTGCTAAAAAATGACAGTGTTTCAGAGAAGAAATAGGCTTTCTAAATATGACAGAAATCTGCAAAACAAAATTGTTTGAACAGTGTTAATGTTGCTACAGTACTCTGACAGCTTTGGCAAATCTTTTAAGGCACATTAGCAGTGATCCAACCAGAAGTAGCTGAGAGGAGAATAAAACAAAAACCATCAGAAACACATGCATTTCTTTAGACAGCAGAATTCTTAGACAGAAAATTCTTCTTTGATTTGCTCTTTGAGACCACTGTAATGCAAAATTGTGTCCAATTTGTTTAGAATAGTGATAACTGAACAAATACAAATGTGCAATATTGTATTTCCACAGTATTTTACAATCAATATAACATATCTTCTCTAATAGAACAAAACAGAATAAATAAATGAACGTTAAACATTGCTTTTAAAATTTTCACAGCCACATAGAAGTGCCTTTCAACACTCTTGATACGTATGGGTGAGATTCAGATTCTTTAAAGTGCCTGAGGCCATCTAATAAAACTGTTCTGGCCAAAAGAATAATTCTAGACAACTTATAATACATATATGCTGAACCTGAAACCAAGATGTGAATTTTTACTTGCTTTCAGAAAATTTTCTTTTATCACTTCTTTCTTAAATGATTTTTTCAAACGGAGGGACCTAAAATCACAAATGTGTCTGTACAACACCATGTAAATACTCTCTCTAATAGTAATAGCCAATTTCTGAATATTTTTTCATTATTAATAATATTATTAAACATAATAAAAAAACAAGTGCCAGAACAATTCCTGTACAGGGGTAAATAAGCTCATAGCAAAGATTAATGTCACAGGCATTTCACTTCACAGTATTTCAGGAATACAATAAATTTAGCCTAAGAGGACTGCAGAAACAAATACAAGAGAATAGCAAAATCCCAGAAAGCCTTTGGTGTGCAGGTCACCTAAATTATCACAAGAGTTCATCAGAATCACTCTTGGTGCTCTTTCATTTGAGTGTTTGGCAATTTATGAATCATTAAGGGTGCATCACTCCTAGAGCAGATGGAATTACTACTGTTCAAAACCAAAAAAAAGTGGAATAGAATTTACCACAGAGAAAACTGGTGTGGTTTCGTAAAATATTCTACTGCTTTCCTCCTTCTGCTTGCAGCTTCATTTCACTAACAGCAACATTAGCAGAATCTTCCTTGGTGCCACTTGTATCCAAAGGAACCATCCCCTTCATAAGTGCTAGAAATAAGTCACACAAAAAAGGTGATTAAGCATCTTCAGAATCATACATTAAGTTCAGTTAGACTCAATGATCTTAGAGGCCTTTTCAAACCTATGATCCTTAGATTTGGCTGACTGGCCATTAGTTTTTATTTAAAACATGCATTTCATTATATGCTATTATAATTTATTCAGCAAGTAATACAGTGTTAATAAATATTCAATATTCACACCGCTACGAATTGAGAAGAGAATATTTTCTCTGTTTTCTAGAGAAATAGATTTTAATACTCTATAATACAGGCATAGCCATGAGCTTTCTTATACTCAAGAAATGTAGACTGTTTTAAAAATTTTTATTATTTCACTAAGATATATTTTCCATTTATTTTTTTCCAGCATTTTTGTTTAACATTAACCTGTCAAAAAATTTGTGAAGGAATATCTTTACCAACAGAATGGATTTAAGTCACTAAGTGACACTGAACAGGGGCTCATATAATGTCATACTGTGTATATACCTTCACAGCAGGGTACACATATAGTGCTTATTTCTAAATATATTATATTGCATCAAAATCCAGACCATATGAATTGCCAAAACATCTTATAATAAAATGCTGAAGCAAAAAAAGTCAAATATCCAAACATTTAGCAAAAGGTAGAAATTAAGGGAAGGAAAGTGGCTAGCAGCTTATACAACATACCCTTCTTCTAATGGCCTTCTTTATAGCACAAGTATGTAGGAAAAGTGGTCCTACTGAATATTCAGAATGCAATTTTTAACAATCCAGTAAAATTGTAGCAGTACATAAGCAAAAGTTATTTAACAAGGAGCAAGACTTCGCAGTTTGGTTAGGAGGGGTGAGATGTTTTCACTTTCAGAAGAATGAAATCACTGTGTTTGGGACCTTGGTATAACAGTGAGTTCTAAGTTTTCAGGATAAAGTTTTCAGAATTGGTTCAAAGCTCTGCTGCTGTACGCTATGTCAGTTGTACCTCCTGTGGACAGTATTCAAACTAAGGTGAAAAATCATAAAGAAAGTTCATTGCTTAACTAATTCAATTTGCATTTTTCTAAGTGATGATGTCAAGTTTCCAGTCATTCCAAGTTCTTATGCTTAAGCAGCCCTAGGTTTTGTTCTAGAGGGGTGCCCACAGCATAGTGATGTTGCAATGTCTTTTTACTTGTAAGTACGTTACATTATATATAAATGCCAATAAAAATAGTCTTATGAAAAGACTATTTCATAAGAAAAGACTAAGAAATTATGAAAAAGTGTACACAGAGGGATAAAGACAGGCACCAGCAATACAGTGCAAGAATTAATTGTTTTGACAATAAAGCCTACATTCAGGACAACTCAGTTTTATTCAGCTGTGGTATCAGTTCTGCTACATATCATGTTGACACAACAGTGTTGTCCATCAGAACTTGTGAAGCCCTGGAACATAAATTCCCAACAACAATAGAAAGCCTCTAAGACATATGGTTTCTGGGAAACCATCCAGCTTAAAACCTCAAAGTGATGAAATGTCCAAAGAGAAAGGCAAGACTTAATTCACACAGCTAATACAAAGCATGTGTAACTCTAGGGACTTTTGTAATCAAAATTTCAGGAAGATACAGTGGCTGTAAAAACAGTTTCTGAGGATTATTCTTCAGATAACAACTAGCAGTGACTGCCTGGACCAACCATTTTGGTCTGATAATAATATAGACTGCAAACCACATCTAGTGAATGTTTCCTTGAATAAATTATTTTCTCATTTCAACTTCTTAATTTCTAAGAAAATGGGTACATAAATAAAAGCACATTCCCTCAACATATTTTAAAATATGTTTGTAATGGAAAAGCTGTTATAATTGCAGAAATTATACCAGAAACAAAACACAATGTTGATGTTAATAATTGTAACGTTAATTACATCAATGTTGATGTAATTAACCTTTTAAGTGCTTGCTGCATTGGCAAATTTTTAGTAAATATA